>BQNB010028526.1:0-56572 GCA_026074375.1 Tanacetum coccineum
ATATAATATGCTTGGACTATTTTAAGTGGAAATCCAATGTGGCATTGACCATCATTAAATAAATGAAAAAAATAAGCGATGACAGAGTGGAAGGTTACTGCCACACTAGAGGTAAAAGTTTACGTTATGGGTGATGTCGAAACAATATTTGAAAATTCGTTGGTGTAGGTAAGACAAAATTTAGTTCGTTGGTGATGTCAGGACATTTTTGAAAGTTCGTGAGTATTTTTCGACTTTAGCTTTAACCCAACACACGGGGCATATGAGAAACTATTAAAAGTACAAGTAAAAAATAACCTCGCGCGTTGTGCGGGCATTAGCCATCTCGTTAAAAGTAGGGGTGGCAATTCAGGTCGGGTTCGGGTTGGCGGGTTCGGGTGGACATGTTAACGGGTTAGAAAACCCCAACCCAAACCTAACCCATTTAAATATTCGGGTCAGTTATGTCAACCCTAACCTGTTTATACATAACCGAACCTGACCCATTTAACCCGTATATATACTTGGGTTGGCGGGTTAAATAGGTTACACGAGTTTAATAGGTTAACGGGTTTTGGGCTGACCCATTTAATCCGTTTTATATATAAAAGTTGACACATTACACGGTTTAAACATGTTAAATAGCTATGTGGGTAGACCAGTTTAACTCATTTAACCCGTATAATTAAATATATATAACTTTTAATTATAAAAAAATATTAAATGGGTTAGCGGGTCGACCCAATTAATTTATTCTCAACCCGAACCTGACCTGTTTAATAAACGGGTTAGACGAGTTGACCCAAAACCGACCCAAAATCTATTTAGACTCAACCCGAACATGTTAATTTTTGTGTCAGTTTCAGGTCGGGTTTCGTGTCGGGTCTGAAATTGCCACCCCTACCTTTAAGGATGTCTTAGTGTTTAGAAAGATGGTAGAATTCTTAGGAACTATACTTATAAATCCTAAAGGAAATATGTGGGAGTCGGAAGAGTTGATAGAAAAGAGAATAGATTGGAACATGCCACCAAAAGAAGGAGATGGTGCGTGGCACATTAGGATTGAATTGATTGACCCCGACGGAGAGAAATTCAATAAGACTTTCCAATCAATTTACACCATTAGGAAATTGTCCAAGAAAGAGAATCCAAGCGAGATCATCGATTTGTATCATTTTCATAGTTCCTAGGAGTGTGACTCCGAGTCTAGCTAGATGACTCGTTAAATAAACAAAAGCGCGTATTGGGAGGCAACCCAATCTTTTATTTCTTGCATTTTATATGTGTCGTGTGTTTTATTCTTTATTGTTTGTTCTTATATGTTTGAATTATATGTAATCATGCTTTGTTTTGTCTTTAACCTCGTGTTAATTACAATCAAAAGTATTTTGCATCAAATAAGTGTAGGAGAATATATCCGGTTTCTAAGAACCATTTCAAACATATAAAATAAATAGTTTAGACGCGTCGGTGTCTTGCGTGTTTGTTTTGAGTCCTATGATTATGCTAATCGTTCTTGTGGTTTATGCAGTAAACCTTTTCAAGAAATAATTAATAGGATATTTGTGTAGAAGTTTTTTTTCCAAGAACGATTTTTTTTATTTACAGACCCTGGAGACGGCGTCAAGAATTTTTCCTGACGGCGTCGCCAGCCAAACTACAGTAAGTTTCGTATTTTCTTGAATTTTTGAAAAAGTAATTTTGTGTAATTTCCAAAAAATTTAATTTCACTAATCCTTGTAGAAAACCACGATTACATTAGTACATTCGTCCTATCTTTATTGATTTTGTAGTGTCTAAACCTTATAAACAAGGGTTGTATATTATTATCTCGTAGAACCTTACGCGTGGTGTAGATGTTTCTTGTATTTGATTTGCAGGTTATATTTGATAAGGAGAAGTCCGAAAGTTCTTAGAATTTTCACGTGGACAATTCTTGGATGACGATTTAGCCGGTTATCTTGTTTCTTCTCCAATATTGAGCAAAACCAAAGGAGTACTAGTTTCTTTTGCTTTTTCTTATTTTCCCTTTATTCGTTTTTTGGGCACTTGTAGAACTTTGGGGACAATGTTCAAATTAAGTGTAGGGGGAAATAAAGCCTTAGAAACTATTCCTTCAATCGCATTTGCTTTGTCATTAAAAAGATGAGTAGTATACTAAAAAGTAGCGTAGACGGTAATTTTGATTCAAAATTTCTTTATGGCACATACCGACGAAAACTTAGTATTAATAAAGTCTCATTGGATAGGAGTTATATGACTAGCACAAAAAACCCTACCACTTCAAAATTCCACCCAAAAAAATTTGAGGTTCGCCCCTAGATCTATAGGAATTAAGCACCCGTCTTTGGTGCTTAGATAATTTTAACCTTTAGCTTGCTCGAGTAAGGATGAGCAATCGCATGTGTCTAGTTCATGGATTTGATCGAGCATATGTGGTTTTGTCGCTTTTTCTATAGCATTGATATCGGTTAGAATTATATAAGAGTGTACCGGTAGTATATTAATTTTTAGAACTTGTTTTAGTGATGCATTTCGAGACCGCTTGTGAGATTATATTCGTGTGATTAGGATTTGCTAAATGATAAGAGGCATTAGGATAAACCCCTGTTTTAAACCTATATTTTGTATTGTTATTATGGTCACCTCGATCATATAACTATCCTCACACCCTTGCTTCGCACTCATTTTTAGTGCAAGATACCCCTAGTACAACCCTCTAAGCTTATCCTTTTCGTGGTTCTCGTAATTTTCTAATGGATTCTGGATTATTAATGAAGAGCATTGTTTACACCCCACTAAATGTTACACCCAAATCGCCTTAGCCTTCCTTGTATATACTCACTTTTAGTACATTATTTTTATCACATTTGTTAAACCCTAGTTAATTGTTTGCTTGAGTACATGGTTGCTAAGTCGAGTATTTTATTAGTGTATACAATTTTGGGACGATTGGGATTCATTGTAGTTTTTATTTTATGGAGAAATGAGGAAGAAGTCAAATTATTACCCCCATACAAGTTTATTTTACTCCATGTTTGTTGATCCTTCTAATTCGGGTCATTAGTTAGTTTATGTATTGAGTATTAAAAACTCAAGTGTAGGGGTGCAATTATAAACCACAGGTCATGTATTATTTATGTTCAAGCAAATGGCAGGGCAAAAGTGTACAAAAAAAATAGAAAAAAGTGAAAAAAAGGAAAAAAAGAGAAAAACAAAAAGAAAATTAAAAAAAATAGAAAAAAAGAAGAAAAAATGTACGGGCTGCTATTTTGATTATGTTTATGTTTATGTTCAATAAAGTGTCAAGAAAAGAAAAAAGAAAGAGTTTGATGTAGAGTTTGTATATCTTTGTCCTAGTGTGGCCGAGTCTTGGCTTAGCAACGCCTTATACATGTATTCTTGTGAATGATTAACTTGCCACCAGTTAAATTCCCCAAATATCCCCCAACTGTATTTTATTTACCCTACACCTATAGATCACAACCCTTTGAAAGACCTATTTGATAGTAATTCCTAGGTACTTACGCCAATGCGGTGGAGGTTTGATCCTTTATCAAGCTTATAGTAAGTTATATGCTATGACATGTAATAAGTGTTATTTTCCCGTTTCCTATATTGCTATAATTCATTATATACTCGAGAGAAAGAGAGAATCCAAACACTTATGTGAGGTGCTAGTATATAATTTATGTGCTTTTAATTACAAGGTCTAGTTGGTTGTGCCATGATTTATCTTTATTGAGTAGGTTAAATACCCCCGATATTGCTATTGACTAGGTAGAAAAGCTCATTTACTTGAGGACAAGCAAATCCCAAGTGTAAGAGTATTTGATGAGTTGTCATTTTGTACACTTTTCGGAGCCATTTAACCCCCTAAATCATGCAAATATGCCCATAATACGTGCTTAATCGTTTCTTTTTGTGTTTTAGCATTTGGATGGAATTTGGAGGAAATAAACGTGACTTGGACTCAATTTAGGAAGAGACAGACAAGATTTCAACTCTACACGAAAATTGATCAAAAAGGCAATTCCTTGCAACGGCGTCGCAATTCCTTGCAACGGCGTCAAAAGGCTCAAGCGACGATGTTAGAGAATTTTGAGACGGTGTCTGAAGTAGCCGACTTAAAGAAGCCCTTAGAAGATTCGGCGAGGCGACAACGTCGCAATTTGAAGAATATCTAATAACATACTTGATGAGGGAAAGAGAGGTATTTCTAGAGAGAGAGTGGTTGGATGAACATTTTAGAGAGAGAAAGTAAACATTAAAGAAAAATGCATTAAGTGTATGAAATAATAAACAACCAACACCCTTTCCATAGCATGGAAAGGGTATTTATACCTCATATGGCCGGTTAGGGCCTTGGCTTGCATAGGCTTTCTATGGGCCTTGGGCTAACTAGCCTAGTAAGTTTCCAAAAATAACTAAATGAGCTATCAAATGATATCTATGGAAGTGACCGACACTTTCGTATTCCTAACAATCTCCCCCTAAGGGAGGTCACTCCATTTTACAAAAGCTTAAACCTAACATACTATGAAGGACTTTTGTTCTTGTGCTCGCAGACTTCTTTTTCCTTTTCTTTTTCTTATGAATATGGAGTAGTTATTATTGACATTAGGCTTGAGCTTATTCCTGTAGATTGTCTTATATGTAAATAAGTGATCTTGAGCTTCTTGAAATCATCAACCAAGCATAATCTCTTTTCGCCATCTTGTAAACTTTGCCATCTTATGAACTTGCGACTATTGGACCGACATGCTCATACCTTTCTTGATATATTAACTTGAAAAGATTTAATAATGCATATTTCTTGAGGTTCTTTAACTTTAACACTTCGTCGCTTCAAGTAGGACGTACGGTATCAGAGTAGCAGAAGTCTTGAAACGTGTACTTGAGCTTTCATGATGTTTTTATATTTGTCGGTCGGGTATGAACATGTGGCTATGAATCATGACTCGTGAGGGATCAGCTGCACCAATCGTCGAGAGTACCTGCAAGTTTAGGTTAGTGATAATCAACAGATATGGACGAGAGTGTCTTTGTTACTTCGTTGAATACGGTTGCAATAACCATGGTTCCCCGTTGATCAGTATAAATACTGCTTGTGATCAGGTAGAATTCCGAAGAATCTCCTTGACAAGGTTTCGCAGTTGCGCTAGCCGTTCTTATTACCGGAGAGTCTCAAAGCAGACAACACGGTATGAGTGAACCATCAAGATGAAGTCTCATCGATTGAAATAGATAAATTGATTTGAAAATCAATCGACGTGTCACTTGCTAAAGTGTTTTTGTGACATGTCGAGAGTGTTAATCATTTTAAAAATTCATCATCAATCGTCAATTCATTTCCTGGAACAAGTTTGATTCATATAGAATCGCTCCATCGTTTCTTTCAAGTTGTCACAAGCTTGATTCATATAGAATCGCACAAGTCACCAACCATGAGCTTGTTTGATGTTGGCTCAAGCAGGATTTACATCTTCATTGTGATTACTTGAGTTTCACTCTGATGTTCTGGCAAAATCACATGGATAATGCATAGGACTCTTTATATATTTCTTGTTATTCACATTGTGTGAGATATCAAGCATAATTTCGACAAGTGTCCTATTGAGATTTATGGATGATCTCTTTTGGCTCTAGATTCAATAGTGCACTTTGGTTTTAGTGATCGGAGGCTGGAGCAGACTTCCACCTTTTCAATACCAACTAACTTAGAGTGAGAAAGTTGATAGAAATGCGTGTAATCTCTATGAGAAATGAAACAGAAATCTTTTGAGAGATTCTGAGTGGCTAGGGAGGGTTGTGCATTGCATCACTGGGTCCATGATGTCAGTCTTCAATGTCAGCAATCATCTTTGTGATTCTTGATAGCAGATGTATTGACTTGGTTTCTGCCTAAGTATAAAGAGGGCTTCTTTCTTTTCACCCTTTATCTTAACTTTTCTTTTTAATTCTTCAACCCCTTCAGCGCTTACCGAGACTTCATAACTAGTACCTTGTTGGGTTTGTTCCAATACTAGCTCCA
Organism: Tanacetum coccineum; assembly: GCA_026074375.1. Taxonomy (NCBI): domain Eukaryota; kingdom Viridiplantae; phylum Streptophyta; class Magnoliopsida; order Asterales; family Asteraceae; genus Tanacetum; species Tanacetum coccineum. Next base: position 6,014 of record BQNB010028526.1, read on the forward strand.
TCTCAGTCGGCACTCTTCCCCTATTCTCACATTTACTCATTTTTTCATACCTAACGACTACTACACTATCTAGTGGAATTTCCCTGGGTAGATCCCTCTGGTTCTGGTTGGATCATGGGAATGAATACCTAACCTTAACCACCTTATAACTCAAATACAGTAAATTAAATGGCCGGTCTTTGGTACTTCCACATTTTTGCTAACACGTAACCATTTGCTCCCCCTTTATATGTGCATCGATTAATCAAAAGAGTTTAGCACATATATAGGAAAGCGTACACTTGAGATCTTAAAATCACATTTTTAATGATATATTTTAATCACAGATTCTCCCCTTATTAAAAATGTCAAATCTCTTGATATTTTTGATATCAATTGATTCAAATATTCATGGTTTCGGGGAAAGGATGTCTAATTATTAATCAAGCCAAGTATTGGAACATTTTAATGCTCCCCCTTAATATTTGAGGGTATATAAGACAGTGGTGAGTACAATAATTTGAAATTTTTTGAATTTACTAAGAAATTCTTGAAAACTTTGTACTCGAGCACTCCTTGTTGTCGCCATAAGTCTATACTACTTATTTACATATTCACAAGTATATTATGTACGAGGTTTGACCTGATATACGAGAACATCATATGATAAATCATAAGGTCCTTTCCAACAGCCGTAGGTCTCCCCCGTAAGGTCTTCTACCAAAAGACTTTTCCAGATTTCACATCAATCTTCTATCTCTAAGCTTCCTATCGATAGCCTTGATCATCACACGAGCTCTTTGCTTGTCTTGTTTACTCCATTTTCTCTTAGGAAAGTAATCCATATCAATCCCTCAGTCAATATCATTCAAAGCAGTACGAACATGGTTTAGTATGCCATCACTAAACTTATGAAGTTCATTAGTGCGCATCAGACAATTTCTGTTCATTTTATCTTCATAGATAATGCCTTGGATATTAGGATAAGCGGTGTAGGGAGTCATTCTTTTGAGATCTGAACAGTATGTGTTTGGCTTTGTGATGTTGATCTTTTTCTGGTAGCTTTCGACTCCCAATTGTAGATCTTCCACGCGTTCTTGAATAACGATTCGTCTAGTGAACATTCGTAAAGCTACATTCAGTGCATACCGTTCTTCTAGGTTGAGGTTGGTCAGCTTATCTTGAACAAGGAGAAGTAACATATCTTCAATGTCTTGTCGACGAAGTCTTTTGAAGTCGCCTTCTCTAAACTTGTATAGGTGATCGTCCTGTCTTCGAATAATAATCTCTTCCCGATGACTGTAACAAAAAAGTTGCATGGTTTTGAGGCTGGTTACAGCCAGAATCATGTGTCTAGAGTAGACGTCTTTTGATGATTCCATGTTGGTAGCATATCCGTAGAATTTATGACATTTTGGACCCCAGTGATAAGTTCCCCAGTAAGCATGTTTGTCGTAGACAACTTTTACCGGACTTCATATTCTAGAAACCTTGTCTTCAATCCATTTTACTTGACCATAATCAGCAGCCTTCGTCTTGGTGATAGAAGTGGTGTATTTCTGACTTGAGCTCCCTCCTTTAAGATATTCAAGATCGTTGTTAATGAAGTGATCCAAGGGGACAACTTGACGACCTCGTTCGTTCAGAATTAACGGAAGGGGCTTGCTGAGATCATAGGGATATGGCTTCCCTTTAGGATTGTGCCAGTCTAATCGATCATTGGTAGCTTTAAAGACTTCTTCCAAGTGGTACTTCAATTCCACTACACTCTTGCACGTGCCTTTTATAAGATCATAGGTTGGGCCGGTCAATACTTCTTTAGTCAGATTATCAATTTTGAGGCAGTTTATTATGAAGGCAGAGAAGTCGATGGGAGTAGCCAAAAACTCATTAAACGAAGATTGAGTGCTTGTAGCTTGAGCCAGTTGTGTGATCTATGGTTGATGTGGTCGGTTGTCAACAGTCTTTGTTTTGTGCCATTCACGATCAGGAGTTGGAGAGCTTGATGGATTCCATTGACTTTCATCATCATCTAGTGCCTCTCATATAGAAGTTTCATCATCATTTCCTGTGTTGAACTCTTGATGTAATTGATCTTCCAAATCATCAACTTTTTGACCATGCTCCTTTGCATGAGCAGACTTGCCTGAAGACTTTGGTTGATATCTGGATGCACCTTTTGAAGAACTTGTGGACTTGGACTCCTTATGTGTCGGTTCTTTTGATGACTCGGCTTCTTTGCCTGATCTCCTTCTCTACGACCCTCAGTTTGATCTAGCGGAGGGGTCTTCGTCCTTGTCTTGATCATCTACTTCTCTTTAGTGTGACCACATCATCATATGAGGAAATGATGTCTTTGTCAGAGTTGTATGATTCGACCAATGCTTTGTAGAGATCCTTCTGAACGTCTAACCTATCACTTGATTTATTAGTCTCTATTTTGTCAATGAGAATCTTTTTAAACTTTAGCATGCTCTGACCAACACTTCAACTCCCAGAGATTCTGTTACATATTTCTCAATCTTTGGCATGATCTTTGAGACTTAGGATTGAACATGCTCTTTGATTATTGCTTTCATGGTTGAGTCTACCTGATTGAGAAATTCATGATTCTCAGCTTGAACTTCTTCTCTATGCTTGTATGTTTGTAGTTGAACAACCACATCCATTGCGTCTTTCATCTTGGAAGCAAGATAGTTATCAACAATGCCCGGAATAGAGAAGACATCATCAACAAATTGATTGGTTTGTTTGAACTCAGACATTTCAGTTTCCAATGCGGATACTCGTTGTTCAAACCAGAATAAGGATGTGAAGTTAGGAATATCTGGCAAGGTCTTTGTAGGAATAGTTGTTGTTGTAGTGGATTCTGGTGTTTGTTGTAAAGGTTGATTGATGGGGATAGGTGGTGGAGGAATTGTTGTATCAGAAGAAGGTGTCTCAGCAGTGATAGGAAACAGGTACATTGACAAAGTAAGTTGACTGATAGTGTTCGGATTTAAGATTGAGTCAATACCTATGTCCGAAGAAGGGTTAATGAACTTTGACACCAAGTCTGATGAAATAGAACAACTTTGCTGTTGCACTATTAGAGGCACAAGCATCTTTTGTGTCTTTGTTTGCTTGAGCATCAGTCATTTCAGCATCACTTCTTTCCAGGTTAATATTCACATCTCTGTACAGATCATCTTTGTCGTCTTGTTCCTGTTCACCCTCCTTATCCTTATCATCACCCTCTTTATTTTCTTCTTCTTCTTTAGTGAGTTCATATTCAGGTGGTGTTGACACTCTATGATCAGAAGACATTTCTTCATCATTTGCTTTTTCTTGTTCTTCCTCATCATCTGCTTTATCATGTTCTTCTTCCTCATCATCTACTTTATAAGTTGTAAAGTTCGGGTGAGTAAGATCATCTCCATCATTATCAGTTTCAGTTTCATCACTATCATCATTCACATCTGTCTCTTCATCATCATCTTCCTCATCTTGACTAAATGTCTAAGATTCTTCATCACTCTCTGAGTCATATTTGGGTACATCAGGAACCTATGGTATGACACCAGCTCCTTCATTTGTACCAGAGACATTTTGTTGTTGCTCATCAGGAACCTTTGACTGAGTGTCAACTTCATTACCTGAGCCACTTGTGTGAGAGCTATGGAATTGTGTCTTGCTTCTTTTGGTAGCCAGGTTAATTTGTTTAGCCTCAGTTAATGCAACCTCAGATAGTATAACTAATCCTTTGGTTTTTGGCATCACGGCAGGTTGCTTCTTCTTGTCAGTTTTAGCCACCTTTGCTGGAGATTTGAGTCTGGAACCTTTAGAAGCAGGAGCAGTCTTCTTCTTGGGTGATGTGTCAGACTCAATTTTCTTTCGAACATACTTTTATTTTAGGGCTTTCTCTCAAGAAGCATAAGCGTAGTAAGTCTGATAAGCTATGGACTCCAACATTGCTTGATTTGTTAAGTGCTGTGGGAGAATGGCACCATATACTTGAGTCTTTTCATGTCTGGAAACACATCTCATAGAGGTAAACATTGTGTCATCACGAGCAGTGTGCCAAAACATCTTGTTCCTTCTCGAGATAGATTGATCCCTTGACATGAAGTAATCAATGATGACTTTTGTAAATCTCAGGTATAACATCTTATTGGTTTTCTTAGTATCTTTGTTTTCTACCTGGAATAAGAAGTCTTCCCAAAGAAGATACACATAGTCGATGTTCTTATTCTTGTACATACCCCAAAGAAATTGAGCACGAGATAGACGAATCTTTTCATATGCAGTATCTTTGCCACTTAGACATTTATTGATGATAGTGGCAAATGCTCTCCATGGTTGATGTAAGTAGTCAATACTCACGTTAGTGATGTAGTGAATGTCTCCAGAGTGCCCAAGATCTCTTAAGAAAGAGAGAATATCATGTTCCAGTAGGGGTTATTCAAACTGTCGTCCTGGAATCTTAGGACAAATCTGAAGAATGTCTCTAAATACTTCAACATCGAGAGAGAATTTCTTCATGTTAATCGTGAATCTGATAGATGACTTATAGACAGTGACAATAGCCCAAAATTAGTTCTTGTAAATGGTAGGAACTTCTGCAATGATCAGGAATGCTTGACAGAAATGAGTGAGAGCAAGAGCATCCAGCACGACTTTAAATGTAGATTCCTTTGGTTTGATGTATGTTTTGAGTCACATGTTGCATTTCTTAAACTCAAGACGATCCGCAGGAGCAACAAAAGCATCATAAAGGGCCTTTAGTTGAGCTTGAGTGGCATTCATGATTCTGATAAGATTTGACCAATATAGTTCATGTATATAATCAAATTTTATATATAACACACTATAAGGCCTTTGACTATTGAACACTTAAGCTTGATTCATGAAGTGATGACTAGTGATTAGGCACATTAAGGCATGAAGCATGTTTGTCTAAGATTTAATCATCTAAAAGGCAACTTAATTGGGCAATACATGAAAAGGCATTAAGGTGATTGAGTCAGTGTCATTAGAAAAACCTATTCAAAACTAACTTGTACAGAATAAGGCAACCTAAGACATACTCATATATTCTTGTTTAACCTTGAAATAAACCCTACTTAACTTAATTAGATTGCATAATTAACCAATTTTAATTAGCAACCTAACATAAGTTTTAAATTGCATTCAAAAAACTTCAATCTTAAAAAAATTGCTAATCCGCCTCCTTAAGAGATTGTTAAACCGCCTCCTATTGGTTGTTGTTAAACTGCCTCCTTAAGGATGTTGTTAAACCGCCTCCTAAAGGTTGTTGTTAAACCGCCTCTTAAAGGATTGTTAAACAGCCTCCTAAAGGTGTTAAACAACCTCCTGAAGGAGTTGTTAAACAGCCTCCTGAAGGAGGTTGTTAAACCGCCTCCTGAAGAGGTTGTTAAACAGCCTTCATTTCACACTTTTGCACAATCAAGATTTTTTATGCACTCAAACTTGTTCATTTAGCAAACATATCTCATGAACAACACTTAGGTTCATTTATAACATTAATTAACCACATAATTAACACAAATGAGCAAAAACGAGCATGTTTAACCATTTTAATACATTCATAACTTGAAACTACAAACAAGGAATACCTTTTAAGGCTCAAACATACTTAATGTAGATAAAACAAACTTCCTGGCCTAAACCCATCAACATATTATAATATTTCACTTAAACCCAAATTTTCGGACCTAAAATTGATCATAGCACATTCATATGTTATCTATTCATAAATCTGGATTAAGCGAGTATTCTACACATCAGAACAAACAAAACCCCTCAACCAATTTGAAGTATTACACATTTTGATTTGATGAACCCTAAATCAAGATTTAGGGTTTTCGAGTTCAAAAGTGAATGAAATCTCAATTCTTTTGAGGTATGCGTTGTATAGGAGGTGTAGAACAAGTTCTTAGTTGTACCTTATGCGTGAAAACAGCTTGAAATGATGAGCAAGAGGATGACGATTTTTTGCTTTGAAATGGGAGGGAAACAAAATTATAAGTGCGTGTTTGTGTGTGCAGGGGACGGGGTGGGGTGGGTGGGTTTATGAAAAAAAAATCGATTTTGACACATTTGGCCCCTTAAGTTTCATAAGCCTTATTTTTCAATTATAAGTTTTATTAAGCACAAAAAGTTTAACATATGGCACACTTAGTCCCTAATGTTTTTAACTAAAATACCTAGAAACTTATATTTGCACATTCACTCCCTGAAGGCACAAACACATAACATATAAGGCACAGATAAGCTAAACTTAATTAAATTTCCTTTCAGATGATATTCCGTTATTGTTTAAAAACCTTTTTCCTTTTATCACATTATTATTATGAAGAAGATATTTGACATTTTCTCCCCCTCAAATAATGATCTGTTTTCTAGTTAAAGAGCAGTAGTCGTTGTTTGAGTGGTCAAATGTACTTGAAAAAGCATTTTCAGATGACTTAATGTTTTATTTTGAAAATCAAACACCAATAAAATACGATTTTTCTTATTTTCAAGCATAAGTGCACTAACACGCACACTCATGGTATATAGAAAGCACGGGTTGTGTTGCAAAGTAAGCACAAGCCTTTGCATGGTCATAACGAAGACCATTCCCGAGAACAAATTCCCGTTATGAGGTCAAGTTTTCTTTTTGAAATACTTGCATTTAAGAAGATGACCGGGTTGCTATATGAAATAATAGCAAGCCATTTTTGGCATGTTTTGAAAACTTTTAAACTTCTGCTCGAACTTCATTTACAGCCTTGTATCATTATTAAATGACATTTCTAAGACCGTAAATGTTATCGATTTTCAGAAGACATGCCATTATTACCTCTTTTTATATTTTTCTCATTTTTAATTTTTTATTTGGTTTTAAAGATTTTATATTTTTGTATTTTGTTTTTATAAAGGTTTTAGAAAATGAAAAATCTTTTTGGTTTTTCTGGTTTTTAATATATATACATATTATATACAGGATATCTGAATAGGTACCACCACTATTCTTCAGCTTCATCTGCCAATTGTTTTAGGGTCTCCGATGTAAAACTTCGCATTCCTAGCTTGTTGATAAGAAATTCAAATCTTTCTCTGTCAAGGGCTTTAGTGAAGATGTTCGCTAGCTGATACTCCGTATTGACAAAGTAAAGCTCTACTACTCCGTTCTCAACTTGCTCTTTTATGAAGTAGAATCTGATGTCAATATGTTTTGATCGAGAATGTTGAACATTGTTGCAGCATAAGGCAATAGCGCTTTTGTTATCATAGTACATTGGAATTTTATTGAATCCAAGGCCATAGTCGGTAAGCTGTGATCTCATCCAAATGACTTAAGCACAACAGCCAGACAAGGCTATATATTCAGCTTCCGTACTGGATATCGCAGCGCTTTTCTGCCTTTTTGATGACCAGCTAACAAGTATGTCTCCCATTAATTGCATACTTCCAGATGCGCTTCGTCTAGTATCTTGGCAACCCGCATGATCAGCGTCTGCATAAGCTGTAAGAGCAATAGAAGAATCCTTTGAATACCAAAGTCCTCTATTAACGGTTCCTCTTAGGTATTTAAAGATTCTTTTTACAGCATGTAAGTGCTTTTCGGTAAGCTTTGCCTGATACCGGGCACACATGCATACAACAAATATTAGGTCTGGTCTACTGGCTGTGAGATACATAAGGGTGCCAACCATTCTACGATAGTGTTTTGGGTCAACGACTTTCCCTTGTGTATCTTCATCCAGTTTAGATTTCTCCACCATGGGAGTATCTACGGGGTCACTAGATTCCATACCATATTTTTTCAAAGATTCAAGAGCATATTTTGACTAGTTTAGAAAGATGCCTCTAGGACTTTGTGAAATATGTAATCCTAGAAAAAATGATATTTTGCACATCATCGACATTTTAAATTTAGAACACATTATTTTTGAAAATTGGTCACATAGCTCAGGTGTAGTAGACGCAAAGATTATATCATCAACATAGATTTGTACTATGAGAATATCTTTGTCTTATCTTTTGGTGAACAATGTGGGATCCACGGTTCCTTTAGAGAATTCTTAAGAGATTAGAAACTTCGAAAATAGATCGTACCACGTGCGAGTAGCTTGTTTCAACCTATAAAGAGCCTTCTTAAGCTTGTACACATGATTCGGATTGTCTTGATCTACAAACCCGTCCGGTTGGCTGACATAAACTTCTTCGCGCAGAATGCCATTTAAGAATTCCGTCTTTACATCCATTTGGTAGACAATCATATTCATGTGAGCAGCATATGTAAGGAATATTCGAATAGCATCAAGTCTAGCCACCAGAGCAAAATATTCTTCAAAATCAATTCCCTCTTCTTGACAGTAACCACGTGTAACTAATCGAGCCTTGTTTTTCAGAATTCCTCCTAATTCATTAAGTTTCACCTTATAGATCCATTTTAAAGTAATAACCATCACTTTATGTGAAGATCGTTTAAGCCCAACTAGGACATGTTTTACAAATAACATTAATAAGCACAACAGAATATAAAGAACAATAATGTTATTTAACAAGGTTTTTCATTCATACGTTTCCATCAAGCCCCAATTCTAGATGATCAATTATAGAACGGTTACAATCTAACAGAGATAAAAGATCCTTGGGGCTATACACAACTTGTAGGCGTCTACTTAGAGAACTCACGCCTAGAACTCACACACACCTTTATAAGACGTCTACATATTTTCTGTGCACACAAAACTATGTGTCTATGATCTCTTTATATAGGGAGAGATCAAGACTTACAAAGGAAGATAAACATTAGACAAGTAAATCTTTTAAATATTTAGAGAATGTCTTCTGTTACCTTTATCTTCTTAAGGAGATCTTCCAGAATCTACATATTCTCCACCAGCTTGTAGAATTCTTTAATAACGTTTTTAGTCCTTTTGTTTCATTCTTTTATTTATTTTGTCTCATCAAATCTAGAATCCTAACAATCTTCCCCTATTTGATGATGACAAAACAAACAAAGTCGTGTACGAACTTCATCATAAAGCCAAAGCTTCTCCTGAAGTTAACATATAATCATCTCCCTAAATGAAACAAAATTTCCCCTTAAGTAGATTCCCCTTTGTACCATGCCACAACAAGGATCTATAAGTTGCCAAATGTACCTGTTAACGCCTTCTTCCCCTTCTTGTCATAATCCAATAGAGGACTTATGAATATAAGCAACTTTGATCTTGACCACTACAAACCAATATCACACTTTTAATCTAAGCCTTCTAATTCCTCAAATTACCCACCATTAAGCACAACAAGAAAATTGAACTTGAGTAGTAGAAACTCACACTAGCAGTAGTAATAATGACTAGCAGTAGTAAAAACCTTCACCTCAATGCCACATATAAATGGTTAAACATTTTAACATTAAGCTTCCCTGAAACCCATATGTTAACCATTTCTTGAATGTAGGCTCTATGTAATGATTACTGATAAAGAAAACTAAGTATTACGAACTTGATGTCGAAGTAGAACAACCCAAACTTGTGTCTTATATCTTGTACTATCCACGTGACGTCAAACTCATACCAAGACCAAAGTATAAGTAGATCGCAACCTCTTGACAAAATCCTCATCTTCTATGGGACACATAACACAAAGAGAATGTATAAATTAAATATCGTAATATTTGTACTAATAAAATTAAGTATTGTCCTTGACTTCTTGTTGTTGTTGAACTAGTCATACACTGTTAGCTCAAGGTATGCTTAATTATTCTATAATCTTATTCAGTGTGTTAACAACTAGCTGAATGTGAAATAATGAGTATGCCAGCCTGTGCTCCGCTGCGGGGTGTTTGCGCACGCGCGTATTTTATGTGAAGAGTTTATGGGCACCATTGTGTCGATGCCAACAAAATGTCACTAACAATTACTAATAGGACTCAACCATTTGAAAAATAAACCATTCAACATTGACATTCCAAAACAGTACACCTTTATTTATTCAGAAGAAAAAAATCAGAAGTTAAAGTTTATTTTCTATAGTTTATAAACAACTTCTGTGTAATTTCAATTCTTGATCCGGTGTAGCTCCGTTGTTTATCAGGAATCTAGCATCCTCGTGTTCATTTCTTATCATTGTTATCACATCTTGTGTTGTTACCTGCACGTGAACAAATGAGTCAAATTTTCTACCAATCATGTCAACGGGTCAATTCAAAGTAGGTGAACAAATGAAACAAAATTTGCACTATTCATGCCATCGGGTCAATTTAAGATCTTAGGTAAAAGGGTAAGGGGTCAAGCGGGTATGATTACATAAGCATCAGAGGATTCCACGCATTGAGCCACGAATGTTGGTATCATTGAGCTTGTCTTCCCATGTAGAACTCTCCACCTACTGCTCTCGAGCGTTTGTTTACAGTATATAAAGAAAGCAACAAATTGGCATAACTTTTTTCAAATAAATTTAGACCATCTAAGTGCAACATTTTTATTTTCTAGGTGGATCAATAAATCTGCAAATTTGTTAATCAATAGAAATTTTTTTGCATAGGTAAGTCACGAAGTAACTTGCTGCTCAGACAATATTTCTTTATCTTATGTAAGATCGAAAAATCTCTTATTAAGCCATTATCACTAGGGGTGTTATCGGGTCGGGTTATCGGGTTGTAGGGTTTATCGGGTCGGGTTGAGTCGGGTTTCGAGTTTCTAAAAAGTGACATGCAACCTGACCTGATAAGAAATCGGGTTATCAGGTTTGGGTGTTTATCGGGTCGGGTTAAGTCGGGTCGTGTGATTCAGGTTGTCGGTTATAAGATAAATCAAACTCTACATAAATAAAGAAGTAGATACACAACTTATTTTGCTTTCAAATATTCTACAACTGTATGATCTTTCAAAGAAACTAAGATATAAGTGCAGCTAGAAGCAAAATAAAACTACAGAAATGCATATACATGCAACATCATACTTTTTACTACTGGTACTTGCTCAAAAGTGGGTGAGAAGCCATGGGAAGACGACGATGGAAAATACGGAGAACGAAGGTAACTCATGAAAGATGTTTAGTAATGGGCTCGTAATGAGAACCATGAGTACGAGAAAATCACAAACTTTCGCAGCAATTAATTACGAACTGATGTTAAAAGAAACTAAACAAACCCTCTTTGAGATACTTCGGCTGGAACTTAGCAAACATCATGTCGAATCTTATTGTGATGACGTATGTAGTAAATTAACTCAACTTCTCGACATACTAAAACTTTTTTCGTGTAAGGTTGCTATATCTGACACATGAACCTAAAGGATATTTATTATATATTATATATATTTAAATATATTTATATAATTATATATATATATATATATTTATATATATATATATTATATATATAATATATTGACGTAAATACTATATAGATCTTTTACATTACTATATTAGAACAACATGAAACATCAAACTATTATTATTTTTATCCCTGCTATATTCCAGTATGTTGTGGTAAACAGGCTTTTGTAAAATATACCATTCATACTGCAATATGTGGTATTACGTTTTTAAACGTATTAATTAAAAAATTAAAAGTTTATTTTTGGGTCTTATTGGGTTGACCCGATAACACAATAATATTAAAATCTAACCCTAACCCAACTCGATAACACTATCGGGTTATTGGGTTCGGGTCAAAACAATCCGACAATATTTTCTAACCCGATTTAACATGATCCGATAAGCCTTATCAGGTTCGGGTTCGAGTTCGGGTCGGGTCAACCCGACCCTGCTGACACCCCTAATGATCACCATGGATTCTCTTTAAAGGTGTCACACACCGACAATGGCGGAAACACAATGCGTGACGGGGATTTGATCGTCATAACACATGATACAATATAGAGAAATCTAAAATGCATATCAAAAGTGTCACAACGTCCTCCGACGACAAGTATGAAACTTGTGTCAAAATAGTCAATGAACACAACACATAGTTCCAATTTATTACAACCAACTCCCAACATAGGGGCAAATAAGTCTAGAATCATCTAGGAACATCAACGAGAAAACAAGTCTCAAATACAATCTTTCATCAATGATCCCTCACGGGATAGCTTAGGTCTCTAAGGCATTCTATCTTGAGCTTAACGAACAATTTCATCACCTAAAAATGATACTCGAAAAGGTCAACATAAAGTTGGTGAGCTCGCAGGTTTAGAAGTAAACCTAGTTGTTGTGCTAGAATTTAAGTAGTGGACAATTGTGTAATATGAAAACAGAATGCATGCAATAGTATTTAGAATCCAACATAGCAATCCCATGCTATCATAACATTTAAATGAATCATAGCATTTCAATAGAATCATAGCATTCAAATCATACCAACCATTCCGAATGGTCTAAGCGCTTATAGTCCTCCGCACCTAAGGCCAACCAGCTGGAGCTAACATAGGTCGGCAAAATTGTCCTTGTATAGAAGTTCACATAGAACTCATGCACAAATAGTCCTCATGGCATTCTCATAGCAATCATAGGCACATAGTATTGTCTAAAGAAATAGCAGTTTTACACAGTAGTGAAAACAGTTTGAAATAGATTTGAGTATCATTTTTCCCTTAACGGAAAAGAGTTAAAAAGTAGGGCTACGAGAACTCACCTTAACAAAGATAACAAGTAGCAGAGAATATGATAGTCAAACAACGGCATACAATGGCCTTCAGACACGACCTAGCAGATTTAGGAATATGCTTGAATTGGATATTTGGTTTTGTGGCATAGGAGTTTTGAAAATGTTTTCGTATTACTGGTTTTAGTGGTATTAGTTACGTAGTGGTTGGTGATTTAGACACAAAGGATATATATTGAGTATGTACGTTAGATACTATACACTTATACTATTTAAGAAAATAGATAAGTAAAATAACAATGCTTAGATAATAGTTAATTATAAGTATATTCCAGTAATTCATCCGGTAGCCTCGAGTTATCTAGTTTAAATTATATAGATTATAAGTAAAGACACGTTTTAATTACGCTAGACCATTTATAGAAGTTTTATATTGTATAAAGTTATAAAATATATTTTTCGTCTTTTAGTCGATTTATTAAAATAATAATATTTTATTATTTCGTCTTTTTGTTGGATTTTTAAGAAAGTGAAAATTTTGTAAAATATTCTAAGTATAATATTTTTATAAAATTTCGGCATGACCCGTTCGTTTATAAAACGTTTTCCAAGGTTTTAAACCTCATTTTCCAAACATTTTCCCTAAAACAAATCAATTCCGACAAAACTACCAAAATCACATTTTGCGACAATTATCAAGACGCATTTCTTCAAACGACTTTCTAACTATCCTAGTATAAGTGTGTATTACTTTTAAAAAGTCCTTTTTAAATATGCACAACGACTATATTTTGCTTATTGGGCCTTAAGGCCCAATAGTGGTCCAAAACTATATTATTAGGTTTCAAATCCGATTTAGGCCCTATATTAAGTCCATTAACAAATATAAGTCAGATGAATAAGCACAACATATGCAAAATGCTCACGGACCAAGACCGAAGCATTGGTTTTGACTTAGCTTATTGGGTTTGTAGGCCCCTTAAGCCCAAAATAAGCTACGCGAGTACTTAAATATCAAAATAAGTTCTAACCAAAAGCCATGAAAATAAGCCGGACCACAATAAGCCGCGGTTTATTGGACCTTATTGGGCCGTAGGTCATATAAGCCCAAAACCAATTACGTATAGTTTTAAATAAGCTAATAAGCTACGTAGTGTTTTTAGATATCAAAATAAGCTATTAAAATAAGCCATAAAAATATGAAAAAAGAGGTAAATAACCAAAACATTTCGTTTTTGTTCCTTGTGGTTTTCGATCCTAATAAGCCCAAAAAAAGGTTCACCAAAGCTTATAAATATGCCAAATAAGCTACAATCTGTAATAAGCAAATAAAGTCACTTCACCAACGCAACCACTATATTAAAATGACCAACCCTTGTTTTCCCTTGTTCGAACCCAACGCACCCCAATATGGTGTTTTGTAAATTTTTCGTGTTTGATTTTTAGAAAACGCATCGTACAACTAACATCTATGCATCATTAGACCTTCAAAACTACACGAATTTTTAAATAAATGACAACTTACAAAGAGGGTTTTGAAGATGAGATCGACATGAAACCAACCCAAACGTTGTGTTTTATATACCCACGCCTATTGGAATCAACCCGGAATGTTTAAACCTTCATGTTTTTGAATCAAATTTGGAAAAATAAAATGTTTTGTGTGTTTGTGTGCATTCGGGAACGAAACAATATAGGAAGAGAGAAATGTGTAGTGTGCGTGTTTTCAAAATGAAGTGAAATGTGTGTATTTTGGAATCAAAATGGGATAATATGGTGTACCAAGGGAACACACTAGCTAAAATCAAGCCTTGTGGTTCCCTTAGTGGGTTCGAACCGGTTGGCATCCTAGGGAGGATCATAGGTCCTTCCATCACTTGTCGGGTTCTCTAACGCTCCTAGTTCGTGATTTAAAATGTGACCCGGAGTTTTCTAGTATTTTTATTGGATTCAAAAATATAGTTTCATGAACTTAGAGTATTCACACGATACATTTTATAGTTAGTTTGGTTTAAATTAAGTATTGAACATTTACGGACGTATCGGAACGCGTTGCTTGACATTCTAAGCCGTTTGCGCGACAAACCTCCCGTAAAGTGATCAATTTAGACTGTAAACCTTTAAAAAGGAATAATATATGAAATAAAAGATTTATTGACTAAAGGAAATATAGATTGACTACCGTCAACACGGTAATTGCTAACTGAAAACGGTAAAAGTCAGAAAGTCAAAGGACTTAAATAGAACATTACATGACTAGAAATCCGCAAGGGTTACACAGGTATACCGATAGCATTTATGCAAAACCAACATACATAATAAAGTGAATCAACAAAAATACAAAGACTTACATTACTTACACCAATAAGCCTCTCCATCAACAGATCAAGAAAACACCAAATCCTATAAGTTTCCTTCCACCAGGATACATATAAGCTCTTGATCCATCTCCTTTCTCTCGCATTCTAACTATTTTCCCCATTGATGGTCCTAAGCCTGTTACTACTGCTACTTCCAGCTTCACTACTTACATCTCACTATCACACCTCTCATCCTTACCACCATCTCCCCCCATCCATACACCATCACCCCTCATCCTGACACAAGAGAGTTGTTGACCCCTATCTGGTGCATAAATCTCAAGATCAACGAGGGTGTTGAAATCTCAACTTGTATCTCAACCGCTTCATTTTTTACTAGGTGGGGTGAAGATGGGGTGACTTAACTTCTAGCATTCGACATCATTTTAATTCAAGGTTATGATATTTTGGGGTTGAGTGAATTAAGGTTTAGTTGTAGTGTCCGTGATTTGGGAAGATGAATTAGGTGATTGAAATTTTGAGTGGTGAGTATATTTAGGAATTGAGTGAAATTTTTGGGTGAGTGAAGATAGGAATGAATTAGAGTTTATTCACTACGTGTAAGTGAAAGAAGTGTAAATAAGAGTAAAGTAAGAGGGATAGTAAGAGCGCTAAAAAGTAAAAGACGGAAATACTCATCCCTACTTTGGGAGATAATGAAAAAACTAACGAAGGTTAGTCTGGGGGACGAAACCCGTAACGGGTCGAAACTATGAGAAGGAGATAAAAAAAAGGTTTTGAAGAACCAATTCGTATACGCGACAAACCACAATTGACCATTTCAGGTAATAAAGTCTGAATAAAAATACCATATTTTTAAAATATACCTGTAAAAAAATATCAATATTAATTATTAAGTGTTTTCATATATACGAGTAGTATATATAGTATTGACTTTTAAAAGTTAAGTAGATACTATCTTTGACCAAGAGAAAAATACAATTGTACGGCTGCTTGGAGATATAAATCACTTTACTTTAGACCAAGGATGATCAGGCGATAATTTAAAAATACATAATCTATGATGCTATCCAACGTCATACTACTATAGATGAAAGACGCAATATTCTTAGTTAAATGTCACAAACACACAACCAAACGTGCTATATAGTTATAACCAATGTTTCTAAAACCCGTTTCTAAATCGACCCGCAAAGACACCGTTTCACCGAGGGTCACGTAAGAGATCGTTCAACCGTTCAAAAACGCCGGTCGAACGCAGGTGTTTACAAATAAGAAAGAAAATGACGCTTTTCTTACCAACATCAAACATGATCCCGAGATCCACTTTGCACTATAAAGTTAAAATGCGTTTTACATAACTAATTATCCCAAAACACTAATTACTCCATAAATCAGTAAAGAACATTCAATGGAAACAAAAATCATGTAACAAAAATAATACTACTAAATATAGAAAATTAAAAACAAACTTCATACGATTGTACCTTTGCAGTGAAAGGAAATAAAATAAGGTTGTTAATAGTCAAAGAAAATGGATTAATTGAATGGTTTTTATGAGTGGGAGATATGGAAGGGGCGTGGGTGGAGGATCGGGAAAATGATAAGGTTCTTGACATTAATATGGGAAACGGCCACCAACATATTATTATAAATAAAAAAAAATGTAAAATCCTTTTAAACCCGGGCCGGGTTTTATAAACCGGATTTTCGAACCCTGGTCGGTTAATAAAACCGGCCAGGTTTAAATTCCGGTACCAAACTGCCAAAAAAAACCGTTCTTATCCGACCGGTTTTTCCTATACCCGCGGTTCCGGTTCAAACCATGTGTTTTAAAACATAGGTTATAAACACTCTTTTTTCTTACTATATTAAGCGTATCAGTAATTATTTATAACCGTATTTTAGTACATTTGTCACAATATTCAGCATATAAAAATGTAGAACAATTAGGACAGCTAAAAATCCGCACATAATTTCAGAAAAAACAAAGATGATATTAAAAAATATGTTTTCGCTAATCGCTAGCCACTCTTAAAATCTTGACAGTTTTGAAATTTGTGTTTTCATATTATTTTATATTGTTTTGTATTCATGTTCAAAGCCTCTGTGTTGAAGACTTTCGGATTAAACGCAAGAAAGTTACAATATACCACAAAACAATAGAGGTTTTAACTTTAAGTATTTTAGAGATTATGATAAGATAAAGTTGGATGACGCTTTTTTTAAAAAAAGGAAAGCAATTTGCACACCAACATAATATTATGACACACTTCATCTTATATTATGAACAGTTGTATATATTTATACTTATTATATAAAATATTTATAACGTGGGTCTCATTAAAAGATTAAGATAAAGAAGGTTGCACTAATCTTGTCATCCTATCACGTTTTGAGAAAACACATTCTAGAGTTGCTTAGTGTCACTTCTTAATTAAAAAACCACATTTATTTTTAAATTTAAATATCTTTTTATCTATTTATTTTTTTTATGATCTAATTCATCATAATTTACTAAATATAGTGCTCTTTAAAATTAAGATCCAAATTGATCTATTTTTTATGAAATTTTTTAGTTTTTTTTTACATTTTTAGTGGGTTTATTTTATTTTGATCACTAATTTTTTACAACTTTAACATTAATATATGAATACAAACTTGATTCATAAAAATTATATACTTTTGGAGGAATTCCCCAAATAAATACAAAAAAAGCCCCCTACCAATATATTGTTCTCATCCCTTCTAAGTCATGATAAGAAAGTATATATTATCCCAATGAGGTGAGATCAGATAGAACGATATCATCTCAAAAAACAAAAGAACGCATTCTAGCAATTTATTTTTCATTAAATAAAAAAACAATTAAAAAACTTTATTTTTCACCTCTTTTTTAAAAATAAAATATCTTGCAAACGGTAAATCGTCAAACGACAAAAAATACACCATCATGACGAGAATTAAATCATCTTTCTATAGAGTGGCACTTTTATATACTATCGACGAACTTTTTTTTGAAATTTTTTTCCAGTCACGTCTGAAAAAATCACATGTGATTTGTAGCACAATCACATGTGATTTCATAAAATCACATGTGATTTCATAAAATCACATGTGATTTCATAAAATCACATGTGATTTTTTCAGACGTAACTAAAAAAATTCGATTTCATACACTTTTAACGACTTTTTAGTGTTAAAATTTCGGCCAAAAAATTACACGTAATTTGTAAAATCACTTGTGATTTGTTGTTTTTAAAAATCACGTGATATTTCATAAATCACATCACTTGTGATTTGTTGTTTTTAAAAATCACGTCCTATTTCAAAAATCGCATGTGATTTTTTTAGACGTAACTAAAAAAAATCGATTTCATACACTTTTGACGACTTTTTAGTGTTAAAATTTCCGCCAAAAAAATTACACGTGATTTGTAAAATCACTTGTGATTTGTTGTTTTTAAAAATCACGTGTTATTTCATAAATCGCATGTGATTTCACAAATTCACTTATGATTTTTAAAGTAATAAATCACGTATGATTTCATAAATTCATAAATCACATGTGAATTTACAAATTTACGTGTGATTTTTAATGTAAGAAATCACATGTGATTTTTCGAATCACGTGTGATTTTTTTCTAGGCGGAAATTTAAAAAAAGTCAGATAGTATATTAATAGTGTTCCACCCTTCGTTTCCCGTCTATAAAAAGATAATTTAATTCTCTTCACGATGGTATAATTAAATTTACGTCAAACGAAAAAAAATACACCATCGCGACGAGTATTTTTTTTATCTTTCTATAGGGGGCACTTCTATATACTTCCGACGAACTTTTTTTTGAATTTTTTTCGGTCATGTCTGAAAAAAATCACATGTGATTTGTATCATAATCTCATGTGATTCGTAATATCACAATGTGATTTTTTTAGACGTGACTGAAAAAAATAATTGAAAAAAAAGTTCGTCGAAAGTATATATAGAAGTGCCCCTCTATAGAAAGATGATTTATTTCTCGTCGCGATGGTATGTTTCGTTTTGCGTAACGATTAACGATTTGTAAGATATTTAATTTTAAAAAAATAGGATTAAAGTGGGTTTTTTTTTAATTAAATTAAAATAGGAATTAATCTAATCCATTAGATGGAAATAACATGGATGGTTGAGATGAAGTGAATTATTTTTTAATTAGATAGTGTTCTACATAGAACTTTTGAATAATCCTTCGGATGCCTAGAAATCATGACCTATAATAATAATTATTTCATATGTCTCAAAATTATTATCCCTTATTGATCTTTTAAATATTTTTCTTTCAACTTTGACCTTAAATATCATTGTTTGTGTTATATAATACTTAATGAAAAATATATGAATTGATTGGTTTTTAAATGTATTTTCATTGTTATAATTTTCGTCAACTATTATATAACACAAACAAAAATATTTTAGTTCAAAATTAAAAGAAAAAGACTTGAAAAATCAATAAGGGACAATAATTTTGAGACGGAGGAAGTATCAAGTATAGACATAAGTCTTTTTAAAGAGTCATGAATATATAATATGTTTACAAAAGATTTTTTCAAAAACAAATATGACATGCATTCATAAAAAATGGTAATTTAAAAATAAGACAGTTAATTGATTAAAATGATTTTCATTAATTACAAGTAATATTATGAAATATTTTTTTAGGTAAAAGATTTCCCCGATAAATTTATTATGAAAGATTTTTCGTGAATCTAGCATTTCTAAAAATTTTATATGTCAGGAAAAGTACAATTTGATGTAGTTTATAGGAATTATGCCAAACATATTGTGTTAACCCTAAAACCTTATGTGAATTATATATGCCAAACTATAAAATTGTTTAAACCAAAGCCCTAAAACAAGAACAAGATTTACAAATGAACCCAACCAACCTCTCATTTGCTTATTGTTTTTATTATAATGAGGCCAATAGACTTAGCCAAAGTGTTCTTTACAATTCAGAAAACAAGAAAGATTACAAATGTAACAAACTATGGGTTCTCTCACTATCAAACGATTAAGAGAGAGCTAAAACACACAGTAAACTTGAATGAATAAGCAAGAATGACTTAATTAAGGCATTATATAGCCACTGAGTAGAAACTTCCAGTTTAGCCCTTGATACTTCACTTTTTGATAGCTTTGACCCTTCAACAATTTGGGCGGGAACACTTTCAGCTTTAACTATCTAATAATATCATTGAGACCCATGTGTTTAAGAATAAGGCTTATTCTTTTAACACTCTCCCATAAGCCTTATGCTTGAAAAACATTATACAAACCAAAAAATCTACAAAACTTATTATGGTTAGCAATAGATAGGCCTTTTGTGAACAGGTCTGCAACATTTTCCTTAGATTTTGACTTTGTTTTTATAAAACATGCAACAATTTTTTTTCTCTAAAATACAAGTCAATCTCAAAATGTTTACTTCTCTCATGTAAGACTAGGTTTGCAGCAACCTGAATTGCTGAACTGTTATCACAAGACATTTCTACATGTAAACTAATGTTAACCTGCAAATCTGCCAAAAACTTTTTTTTATCTATAATACTTCACAAGAAACATTACACATTGCTCTGTACCCAGCCTCAGTAGAGGACCTTGAAACAACAGCTTGTTTCTTACTTTTCTAGAAAACTAAACTGTTTCCTAGAAACACAACATACCCAGTAATTGACCTTCTAGTCACTTTACATTTAGCCCAATCAGAATCCACAAACACTTTAAGATCAATATTATCATTTTCTTTAAAAGTGATACCCAGTCTAGGTTCTCTTTTTAAGTATTTCAACACCCTAAATGCAAGCCTCAAATGAGACTGCATAGGATTATGCATGACCTGACTTAGACAATGAACAACATAGGAAATGCCAAGCCTTGTCATGGTTAGATAAATTAACTTTCCCACAAGTTTCTGGTAATTAGTAATTCCATTTATAGGAACATCATCTCCAAATTTACACACAACCTTTTTACCATCAGGATTAACTTCAATTGGAGTACTGCGAGGTTTACAGGCAAGCATGCCAAACTCAGTTAAAAGCTCAGTGTAGTACTTCCTTTGAGTTAAACAAATTCCCTCAGGAACATCTAAGACTTCTATTCCCAAAAAGTATTTGAATTTACCCAAGTCTTTTAACAAAAATTTAGAACCAAAAAACTGTTTAAACTTGTTAATCTCATCAATATTATTTCCAGTTACAATAATATCATCAACATAAACAAAAAGAATCAGCATAACATCTTTATCACTTTTGACAAACAATAGAAATCATGAAGGCTTTGCACAAACCCATTATCAATAAGCACTGAAGTTAACTTCTCATTCCATTTTCTAGGGGCTTGCTTAAGCCCATAGAGAGACTTACCCAATTTACACACCCCTTTTATCATCTTTATCAGGGATACCTTCTTGTAAAGACATATAAACATCCTCTTCTAACTCACCATATAGAAAATCATTTTTTATATCAAGTTGAAAGGACCATTTCATATTAACAACTATACTCAGAATACATCTAATAGTAACAATTTTAACAACATGAGAGAAAGTGACGAGGTGTCATTTTATACATTTTTTCGGGGTCATTTAACCGCTTAAATCATGCAAATGTCTCTAAAATATGTGCTTAATCATTTCCTTTTGTGTTTTTAGCACTTGAATGGCCTTTGGAGGAAATATACGTGACTTCAGCTCATTTTGGGAAAAACGAATGAGATTACAACTCTACACCAGAGTCAATGAAGAAAATGCGTACAGTGGCTGGAGACGGCGTCAGAAATACTGACGAAGCCGTCAGGATATTAAAGCGACGGCGTCAGGATATTTGAGATGGCGTCAGAATGTAACCGACTTAAAGAAGCCCTAGAAGATTCGGCGAAGCGACGACGTCAGGATTATAAAGCGACGTCATCGCATCCTATTTTCTATATATACAAACTCGTTTTTAGGGTTTTAAAAGTGGAACTCAGGAGTCATTATTAAAGTATGATTATTAGTAGTAGGTACGTCATTTTTAGGGTTCTCAAACCCCTTTGTAACCACCCGGACTCCATGTTTTAATCAGTGAAGTTCTTTATCTTTTAATCTTTCAATATGTCTATGTGTTGTCTGATTAATTACTGTTCTTTGCTTCTCCTTAACATGCTAGGCTAGATCTTATAGTGTTTGCTTATGATTGCATGTGAATTAGTATGTGAATTAGTTTGTAGATCCTTTTAATATTGCTTCTTGTTGATGGATGTGCGCGTTAGGCTTTAGAAAACTAGCCATAAAATATTACATTGGCATAGACGTCTAGGAAAACGTGATTGTGTAGAAAGGATTCCATCGGTAACAGTCTTCATGCTACCTTACCCATCTATGAATGGTCACCTTTTAAGTGTTTTAATGCACGTAATGTACTCTTAGGGGCCTTGTAATAGTCTTCATACTACCTTACTTAGGCGTTGCCTTAACGGAATAATATGTAGACAGCGGGTTCATGTAATTCGTTCATGATTTAGGAGATACTTACACATCGCATCTCAAGTGTGACAAAGCAATAGAATTAGGAGAAGCAAACTAAGGATCATGCATGATTAAGTAAATACTTTTTATTTACCTATCGAGTTTTCCCAAGTAGTTTAGATTTAATTATAGTTTAATTAGTTTAAAACCAAAACCACCTTCAACACTGAGAATTTACATGCTTTCTAAAAATATAAAAGACAAAAATAACCTTCTTGCAACCCCTTAAACCCTAGTTACGTTTGGTTCGATCCTTCCCAACCTATTCCCCTAGAGAACGATAACAACCTCCCGAGTCTTGCCTATACTACACTACAACCCGCATTAAGTTTTTGGCGCCATTGCCGGAGAATAGTTAGGTTTTGAATTTTAATTTAGCTTAGGTCTACTCGCTTGATTCCTATCAAGTGAGATTTTAATTTATGTCAATTAGCTTTCTTGTAGTCTATCTTTACTTCGTTCCCTTTGTTTTGTAAATCTTTTCGTTGACCAACATGGGAGATAAAAATCCAATCAGTACCTTAGGATATTATTCCATACTAAGCCACGAGGGCTATCGAAACACCATTGAACTCCCCGATGGGAACCATGTGGTGCCTTTGCGATCCGGCACCATTCGATTGGGGCAAAACGGATGCTCATTCCACGGACTTCGGTCCGAGGATCCAAACCAACATCCTAAAGATTTTCTAAAACTAGTGGACTCACTTGACCTTGATGTTGCAAATAGGGAACAACGAGCTGCAATTTTATTTCAATTTTACCTTCTCGGCGACTCAAGCTTAGCATTTGGATTGAACGTCTTTCCGCGGGAACTATCTCCACTTGGGAGGATCTCACTTAACTCATTTCCTTGCTCAATTTTTTCCACGAGAAGGATTGACTAAACTTTGAAATGAAATCTTGATGTTCCAACAACATCAAGGGGATTCTCTCTCCGAAGCAAGGACTTACTATAAAAATTCACTCACCATGGCATCGATCTTTGACTCCAAATTCAAATTTTCTATGATCATGTATCCATTCATCTTAAGAGTGAAATTGACCGCGCCGCCGACGGCAAGCTCCGCGATAAGAACGCCAAAGAATCTTGGGAAATCATAGAGAATCTCACTCTCTACGACCCTGAAGGCTGGAATGATTGATGACATCAAATAACGTCACTTTTATAGCATCATTTATCCCATGTTTCTTACCCATTTTGTATAATTATTGCATGAATTGGTACTTAATTGCTTAAAGTTGTTATTTGCAGTAATTATGAAGTAATTGGTGAAGTTATGCTAAAAGGCACGCATTTTGGATCTTAAACGAAGAAATATGAATATTAGTGTTTTGACAACCTATACGCCGTATCCATCAAGGAAGATACGACGTATTTGTGCCTCCACCTCACAAGAGGCCTGATTTGGTCCAAACCACACACACAAACAAGTATGTGTAATTAAGAGGCAAATACAATTATAGTATAGTAGTATACGTATTCCAAAAGATTTAAGAAGAGTGCTTTTAACCAAAGCAATTCCTAAAACCTCCCGGGTCGTTTTTCCTCGGCGAAGCGTGAATTGAGAATCGGTTAAGTTCGTGATCGTGTGATTTGAATGGTTTATAAAGATTTTTGAATTGGTTTCTATAACTACTAATAAAAACGAATAAAACATGTAAAGCACGTAAACATATAAGGCAATTAAAATTAAAAACACGAAAATGTTAACGGGATTCTAAAAACGCGACATTTAAGCAAGAATATCAAATTTAAGCCCTACAAATGCAAATTTATTTTTCTAAAATCCTAAATGACAAAAGAAAATTTTCAGAAAAAGAATTATATTTTTTTGATTTTTATTTTATTTTTTATGAATTAAAAATGATTTAAATCTATAAAATTAATTAAAAATACTAAACTAATTCTAAAAATTCTAGAAAATTATGATAAGTGCTTAAGACTATGAAGAAGCTATGAAAAATAACAACTGGAAAAATTGCTGAAGAAATAAGCAGTTAATAAGCAATTAAGCTCGTTTAAGCAAAACTCTAAAATGTCAATTAGTAATTAATTGTGCAAAACATGAATGAAAAAGTCCCAAGGGCAGATGGTGTTTGTGTGGTGTGTTAAGGCGTGTGTGTGTTAAGGGGGGAGGTTACAGGTTCGAACCATGGCTTCCCTTTTTATTATTATTATTTTTTATTTTTGAAATCTTTTTAGAAAAACTGAAAGAACACATGAAAATAAGCAAATAATCTAACTAGCACTTCTTATGAAACATGAAAATAAGCTTAAAAAAAGCAATTGAATGACAAATTGCTTAAAAGACTTTCTAATTTGGAATGCTAAAACTGTTAAAGCACACAAGCTTTAATAAGCTCAAATTTTGACCAATTAAACACTTAAGATCTTAAAACTCTAACTTATAACGTAAAACTAAAACTATAAGTAAGCCATTCCAACAATCCATAAGCTATAAATCCAATAAGCTATTTGCTTAAAACAGTTAACCAAACAGCCTAAAGAGGGACTTTTGAGTTATTTTAAGCAATTATATAGATCCTTATGGCAAATGACTAGCCAAAAATGAAAGCTTATACTATAAGCTACTCAAAATAGCTCAGAGAAAATATTTTGAAATCTAAATAGACAAAGAAAAAGCTACATGAAAAAGCTATGTCAGATAGTTTGCATTATTTTTGGTTTTTTGAATTTGAAAAACTAAAATTAAGCTTAAATATTAATAAGCTAAACCCCTGAAACAGATTAAGATCTTAGCTTACTTAAACTAACTAAACTAAGAAAAACTAATTTAAAACTCTGATTAAGCCAATAAGCTCAAATAAGCAGTAATGCCAAACACCCTTTTAAGTTTTTGAAAACTTATTTTAAAAGCAAAACAGATCTCTAAACTCACTTTTATGAAAAAACAGATTATGCATCATGACTAATAAGACTAAATAATTAAAAATTATAAACTAATAAGCCCTAGAAATAAGCTAAAACCTACAGCAGTATTAACTGCTTATGATAGCAGTACTAATTACTATGAAAGCAGCATTAACTATTTAAGAAAGAGATTTTTGTAAAATTATAAGCTAAATACATATTAAGCTACCCTAAAACAGATTAAGCAAAAAATAAGAAGCAATAAGAAAATAAGCAGTTAAAAAAGCAATAAAATACTTTAAGCTATAAAATGAAGAAAAGTAAAAGTACCTTAATCCCTTGCTCAAAACAGGGATTTAAATGCTCAAATGAGCTTAAGTCTACAAGCTAAGCTTATAAATAAGATGTACACAGCCCATAAGCCCTTCTCGGATTAGCTTATCATCCATATTAGCTTAAAAACAAACACCTTAACCAATTCCTTTAGTAACTGAATAACCAAGCTCAAACAAGCTTAGATAAGCTTATTTGAGCTAATAAACTTTTGAGAGAGCAATGTAGCTTATCGATAGCTTAACAGATTATTAGTAAATATTGAATCAACTTTATGAAGCTTATGAAAAAAGGGAAAATTTAAGCACAAACTAATTTTATTTAAAATGAAAAAGGGATTACATTGCCAAAAGGAATTGCATATATAATAAATGACAATAAGCTGGAAAATAAGCTATAAGCTAATCTACACTACTCCTACTCTAGATGGCCTCGTGTGTTGTGAGAGCTACTTTAATTTATCAGCTGGAGATGACCTTCTTAAGACCTTGACGGAGCGTTTGAAATCTCTAATTCTAGCCCTCGAATGTTTGCTTTGCTCCCAAGATCAATTCAATCCGTTGGATTACGTTGCCACTTGTCATGCACATCTTGATGTCATGATTGCCAAGGTGGCATTCCCTTTGACGTCAGGGATGACGTGTTGGCTTCTAGAAGAGGTAAGTATTACTTAAGTGGGAGTGAATTTAAGGTACATGTGTGCAGGGTTAATTTGGGACGAAGGGTGCACAGTAAAAAAAGGTTCGCGCCCTTTTTACTTGTTTGACCCGGTTGTGACATGGGCTTTGACCTGGGTTGTGGTTGTGGGTTTGATTTTATAACTTTGGGCCGGGAAGGGTTATAAGGTAATGGTTATCGGGCTTCCCCAGAGAATTATAAAAGGATTGTAGGTATAGGACTAACGGTGTAAGTATTTAGGACTAGCTGGTGAAAATTATTATGGAACTAACCGGTGAATATTAATTTAGCATTAAAAGGTCCTTTTGGTATTTACAAGGGTTTGTCTTCACATGAGTTGACCAATGTTGACCATGGTTGACTTTAGTTGACTCAGGCTTGATAAACACCCGGCTCTTGTGTACTCTTTCCGTCTCGTGTTTGTTTTTGTCCGGTTTTTGGCTCTTTTCATTTGATAAGTGTTTTACACACTTAATCAAATTACCCAAACTAAAGTCGATTTGCCGTGTCCTCACGCAATGTTATATGTCATAAAACAAATACTCAAACACCTCCCAAAATAATCTTTGAAAAGTAGCTAAGTCTTTTGGGGAAGAGTTAAGAAAATCACAAGTTTTAAAACACCGTTTTCCCTTTTTTCAAATTTTTCCGTTTTTTATGAGTTTTATACTTTCTCAACTTTCATTTTTCACGTTGTGACATAATGTATTGCTTTCATTATTCATTGATAACTTTTAGGATCACGGAACAAAAAGCACACAAAAAAGTGTCTAAATGGATTAATTATCGTTCCCGACTTTTCATTCTCAGCCAAGCTTAAAAACAAGATCATTGTAAAAAATACAATTATGATGCTAACACTACTCATAAAGCTAATTGTGTATTACTTCTCCTCCCTTATTCCTAATTTTGTATCTCAAGATTTTATTTAAGTCATATACCCGAAGGGCTCTTTAGACTTTATTTTCGATATTATTAATTCAAAAATATAGTGTAACGGATTAAAACGAAATAATTAGCTCATAACCCTTTTCAAAAGATCAAATGTCATCAAGAATGAAGTCCACATCGAGACAACCAAAATTTGGCTTTTATTAGGCTACTTAGGTTCCATTCATGTCATATACCCTAAGGCTCTTTAAGACATAAATGGAACAATCTCATTTGCACCATATACCCTAAGGATCTTTAAGGTACAAACAAGACAAAAATTATGCAACAATATCCATCCCATATACCCTTAGACTCTTTAAGGAATGAATAAGGCTATAATTTCACTTATTAATTTTACTTACCCCATATACCCTAAGGCTCTTTAAGGGATAAGTAAAATATTTATTAATGTGATACATATAGTATGCCAAATTAAGTATTCCTGATGTATACTTATCTTAATCACAAAGAAACTAAAGAAAACCGCTCTGAACTAATTATTAACCAAAAAACTGCACAACTTTATTTATTAAACAATTATATATACATGTGAAACAAGCTAATGGGAGAAAAAGCCACAATTAACACTTATGAGCCTTAAAGAAATCCAATTATTCCACGTTTTGCATCAAAACTTATATTCTACTCTATCATCTCTTGTTCTTCACAATTTAAAATTCCTAATAAAGAAACTAGTGAATGCTTAGCCAAATAAATTGATCTTTGCATATTTAAAATCAATTATGGGAACTTGCAAAATCTTGACTTTTTTTCAAGCTAGACTTGCTTTTTATAGCTCATTGTATAAAAGATTAGCAAAATTCAATCTATATACGTTAAGGAGAAAAGCTAAGATATAAAACCGGTCGGGTCAAAATTTATTTGTGTTCTCACAAACGGAAAGCCTACATTCGTGTCAAAATATTTTTAATCAACTAACTATATTTTTTTTGTTTTTTTATATATATGAACAATAAACTAGATATTAAGACTTAAAAATTTAAAATTTTTGCGGGAAAACGGGGTACGTGAGAACAATGGGCAAAGGTAGGTAAGATCATATCGAAGATATACTACCCCATACTAAAACTAAACATTGTCCTCAATGTTTCCTAGTCTAAGGCTCAAAACCCCATACTAGAACTCAAAAAGTCGAATGCATAATCCGAGCATGGAGAAAGTATCACAAAAATCTTAAGCCGTTTATCAAGTATGCTAAAAGATAGATGTTAGTCAATAATAATCTAGGATATTGAATTTCCCCAAACTAATGGCAAGCAAAGGCTAGAAATCTCTAGTAAACCGAGACAAAACACCGAACACGAGAGTCTTCAAAAATTTTGGGTCAATCCTACAAACAATCACAAGCACAAACAACAAGAATCGGAAGAGTACAAGCCTCCTCACATCACATTAGAAATAAGAAAGAAGTAAGAAAGATAAGCATGAGGTGCCTCCCACGAAGCGCTTTGTTTTTGGTAACCGAGTCACATAGCTTGACTCGATCCCCGAATTCATTCGTCCTTGGAGAAAGTTTGGAGATCCGGGACTACCTTTGATGGTATGTCCCCTCCGAAGTAATGCTTCACACGATGACCATTCACCTTAAAGTTTGGACCATCGGGTTGAGATAACTCGATGGTTTCGTATGGAAAAACTTGGGTGATGGTGAAAGGTCCCGACCAACGAGTTTTAAGCTTTCCCGAGAATATCTTTAGACGAGAGTTGAAGAGTAAAACTAGATCACCAATATTGAAAATGCGGTTTTTGATCTTAGAGTCGTGAAGCTTCTTCGTCCTCTCTTTATATATCAAAGAATTCTCGTAAGCCTGATCACGAAGCTCATTAAGTTCATTAAGTTGAAGCTTTCGGTGATCACCCGCGGTTTTAAGATCGAAATTAGCATGTTTTAAAGCCCAATATGCTTTATGCTCTAACTCGATAGGTAGATGACACGACTTTCCGTACACGAGCTTGTAAGGTGTACAACCAATTGGTGTTTTAAAATGGAATGCCCATAAAGCGTCATTTAATTTGTCGGACCACGAGGCACGGTTTTCTCTAACCGTCCTCTCAAGAATACATTTCAAACCGCGATTAGAAACCTCCACTTGACCACTCGTTTGAGGATGATAAGTGGTAGCAAGACGATGAGTGACCCCATACTTAGACATTACTTTAGCAAATTGATCATTACAAAAATGGGTCCCACGATCGCTTATAATAGCTCTAGGTGTTCCGAATCGGGCAAAAAGAGATTTCAAAAACTTAACTACAACTCGAGCATCATTTGTGGGGAGCGCCTTCGCTTCTACCCACTTTGAAAGATAGTCAACGGCTACGAGGATGTATTTATTCCCTCGTGAAGACGGGAATGGACCCATAAAATCGATACCACATACATCAAAGATTTCACAAACTTGAATAGCGTTTTGAGGCATTTCATCCTTTTGTGAAATTTTGCCTTGTTGTTGATACGTATCACAAGATTTGATTATAGTATGGGCATCTCGATATATGGTCGGCCAAAAGAAACCGGCATCAAATACTTTCTTAGCGGTGAGATTGGCACTATGATGGCCCCCGGTGGGTCCTTCATGACAAGCTTTGAGGATATCATTAGCTTCTTGCCCATGCACACACCGTCGAATGATTTGATCCGCACAAATCCAAAAAAGATAGGGATCATTCCAAAAGTAATGTTTAACGTCCTTAAAGAATTTCTTCTTTTGTTGGGACGACATCCCTTTGACGATAAAATTCCCCGCATGGAAATTTGCAAAATCGGCAAACCATGAGGTACTTTCACTAGTTATAACTCCAAGAGTCTCTAAAGGAAAATTTTCATTTATGTCTTTGTTTTCTAACACATCCTTATGAGGATTCTCAAGTCTAGATAAATGATCTGTCGTGAGGTTCTCACTTCCTTTTTTTATCACGGATGGTGATATCAAATTCTTGTAGGAGGAGCACCCACCAGAGCAACCTCAGCTTGGCATCTTGTTTATGCATAAGGTATATTAAAGTCGAGTGATCTGTAGACACTATGCTTTTAGATAAGACAAGATATGGCCGAAACTTCTCAAAAGCATATACTACGGCAAGCATTTCCTTTTCCATGGTGGTGTAATGAATTTGAGCTTCGGTCATTGTCTTACTAGCATAATGTATAGGCTGAAAGTGCTTCATCTTTCGTTGTCCCAAAACCGCACCAATCGCGAAATCGCTAGCATCACGCATGAGTTCGAAAGGTAGGTTCCAATCGGGGGCAACTAAGATCGGAGCTTTGGTAAGCTTCTTTTTAAGAGTCTCAAAAGCATCAATACAATCCTTAGAAAACACAAACGGTGTTTCTTTCTCAAGAAGATGAGTCATAGGTCTAGCAATTTTGGAAAAGTCTTGGATAAATCGTCGGTAAAAACCCGCATGACCTAGGAAACTCCTAACACCTTTTACGGTAGTCGGGTAAGGGAGCTTAGCGATAACATCGAATTTAGCACGATCGACCTCAATTCCCGACTTCGAAATTTTACGACCTAACACAATTCCTTCTCTACACATAAAGTGGCACTTCTACCAATTTAGAACTAAATTCGTGTCTTCACACTGTTTTAGCATCTTTTCTAAATTGGAGAGGCACGAATTAAAACTATCCCCAAAAACCGAGAAATCATCCATAAATACTTCCATAGTCTTTTCGATCATATCATGGAATATGGCCATCATACACCGTTGGAAAGTACCGGGAGCATTACCCAAGCCAAAAGGCATGCGACGGTACGCGAAAGTTCCATACGGGCATGTGAAAGTAGTTTTCTCTTGGTCTTGGGGATCTATTGGTATTTGAAAATACCTCGAAAATCCATCTAGAAAACAATAAAACTCATTTCCGGCTAATCTTTCTAACATTTGATCCATAAACGGTAATGGAAAATGATCTTTTCGAGTCGCTTCATTTAATTTCCTATAGTCGATACAAACTCTCCACCCGGTAACTAAACGTATCAGAATTAATTCATTCTCTTCATTAGCAACAACGGTTATACCACCTTTCTTGGGAACACAATGCACTGGACTAACCCATGGGCTGTCGGAGATCGGGTAAATCATGCCGGCATCAAGAAGTTTTAGGACCTCCTTTTTTATTACCTCGTGAATTTTTTGGGTTAACCCGTCTTTGACTTTGAACCGTGGGTTTGTAATCATCCTCCATCAAGATTTTGTGAGTACAAAAACGAGGGTCGATACCCTTGATGTCGGTGATTTTCCATGCAATGGCCCGTTTATGTGTTTTAAGCACTTTTAAGAGAGCTTCCTTTTTATCATCTTTTAAACCTTTTGCAATAATCACTGGTAACTTATCGTTTTCTTCTAAGTAAGCATATTCCAAATGAGATGGTAAGTCTTTTAACTCTAATTCTGGAGGTTCTTCTATTGAGGATTTTGCCTTGATTATTTCTCCTTGCTTTAGGTCCATCGGAGAGAGTTGAAACGGGTCATTATTTAATAATTTTTCAATTAAGCAAATATCTCCCTCCTGATAGCAATCGGAATGATCAATTTCCGGTGAAATCGAATCATCCTTGAGATAAGCTTCAATCTCTTCTAAAATAAATTCAGAAGTAAAAGGCTCAGACATCGGGGTGGGATTGCCACCCGAAGATTTATTAGAAAACCCTAGCAATTCCGGAGCATACTCCTCACAAACCTCATCAATGATGTCAATTCGGTTTACCGACTTATCATTTGTAGAGGAGTATCTCGTAGTTTGATCAAGATTAAAAGTGACGGCTTCGTTATCAACCCGAAGGGTTATTTCTTCTCCATAAACATCAATTAAGGCACGACCGGTTCTTAAGAAGGATCTCCCAAGTATGAGAGGTACTCGAGGATTGGCTTCAAAATCTACAACAACAAAATCGGTAGGAAAGTGGAACTTTCCCACTTTGACATAAATATCTTCGGCGAGTTCTTTAGGATGAGTTATGGATCGATCCGCTAACTCAAGAGTCATCCGAGTGGGGGTAAGTTCGAGTAAGGATGACTTTTTCCAAATGGAAAGGGGCATAAGATTTATGCTCGTGCCTAGGCGTGACATACATCCATTCCTGGGAAATTACATGGTATAAGAAACTTGCCGGGATCTCCAAGCTTTTCGAGAAGCTTTTTGAGGAGCATCGCCGAGCAATTCTCGTTCAACGGTATCTTAGCTAATTCAAGCAACTTTTCCTTATTCATAAGCAAATTCCTAATCGTAGGAGCAAATCTTGGCATAAAAAAACAAAGCATCCGCGAAGCTAATGTCGAAGCGTAAATCTTGAAACATTTGAAAAATCTTTTCTTTTTGATACGAAGCTTTTTCAAGGGATTTTTGATCATTACGTCGCGAAGGATATGGAATATTCGGCTTAGGTAAAGTCTTCGGAACATCGGGTTCCGGAGTTGGAATGGGGTTAACCGGAGGTGGGATGTGAGCGGTACTTCCTTGGAAATTAGTTTGCTCCTTATCCGTTGTCTCCTCGGTTTCTCGTTCCACTACCTTTTTAGGAGAAGGATTAGTAGGAATCGAGGGTCCCTCATAAGCAACACCACTTCGAGTAGTGATCGCTTTCATCTCACCCTTCGGGTTTGGAATGGTATTACTCGGAAGAGTGTCTGAAGTTGAGGCTTGGTTTTGAAAGAATCCACTTAACATATTTTGTAAATTAGTTTGAAAAACATTTTGTTGATTCATCAAGACGGCTTGTTGAGTCTTCATCGTGTTTTGAATTTCATTCTTAACTTCTCCTTTCAACGAATTGATTTGATTTTGCATGTTTCTCATCATTTGATCATTAGTTCTCTTGTAACTTGAAAACTCATTTGAAAACTCTTGTTGAACTTGATTATTAGGAACTTGAAAAGGTTGGTTTTGAAATCCTTGATTTTGAAAATTTGGAGCATGATTATTTTGAGCTTGAAAACCTTGATTTCCATGAAAATTATTTCCCCGATTAAAATTATTCCCTTGACCTTGATTTTGATTAAACCTATTTTGACCATTGTTTTGCACCGGAGCAAAACCTGGTGGTGCCATTTGGTTACTAACATGATTTGGAGGGTTAACTTGATTGTAAGAACCCGTTGTCGCACACACACTATCTTGATTGTTATCGGTATTAGGACAATTGTACCAAGCATGAGGCCCACTACAAGTAACACATATTTCCTCAACCGCTTTAACCGGAGCGGGAGTGACAACTTTTTTAGAAACAATCTCAACTAAGGTCGAAAGTTGGTCCGCAAGCTTATCAATTCTTTCATCCGTTTTACTAACACTTTCCCTAGAAGTCGTATTCATCCTAGAAACATTCGATTTATTACGTGAATAACGAACTTTTGATTTATTCTCAATTATGTTCAAAGCCTCTCTAGTCGTTTTACTCAAAAGATTTCCACCCGCCGCGGCATTTAAGGAGTCTTGATCGTTCTCGTTTAAAACCATTAATAAAGGATCAACTTGAGTACCATCCGTAAATCTGTGGTAGGACAAGCTCTAAAGCATTTCCTAAAGTCGTTTCCCAGCTTCACTAAAAGTTTCCTTACGAAATTTTTGTGTAAGAAACTAGAAATTTCATTCTTTAAGTAAGTGTTTTCGAATGGAGGGAAAAATTGGATTCACAAATTTAGTAGTTACCGGATCCTCCCAAGGTCAAAGATAGAATTAGGTGGTTCTTCTCAATACCCAAACTTAGCGGCCCCCTCGAGTGAGTAGGGAAATTATCTTTAGTTTAATATCATCGTTCGGAGCCACACTCTAAATCGGTAAGTCGAGGTAATCCTTTTTGAACTATTAAATATGAGCATGGGATTTCCCCTCTCATAATCCGTGAAACGGTTTCTAGCTTGAACAATTTGTAACAAATTCGTTTTAATCTCAAAATGATCTGCATTAATCTCCGTAAAAACAATAGCTTCTCCACACCCTTGACCTTGGGTGCAGCACGAAGTAGCTATTCCATGGCTACGTTCCACCTATTGTGCAACTCAACCACGATAGTACGAAGCTCAGGGTTCATCTACGTTTGGTAGCACGTCCGTTTATTTCGACGCGCGGAATGTTTCGTTCGCATTATTTGAAAAATTTAGAATTTCTAGTGGCGCATGCACTAATCAAAACAAAAAAGTGATAAAAGAAATAAAAAAATAAAAATATTTTTTGTTTACCAATAATCAACAAACTAAGGGTAAATTCCTTAAGTAAAATTTGCAAATGGTGGACGTAGTGGGAGCGATCATCTTAAAAAATTTTTGTCCCTCGGTTTTTAGTTCCTTGGGACAAAACCCTCCTAATAGCTTATTTCACAAAAGAGGTGCGCCTTTTTCGTAAGTGACGCAAGACGGT
Source organism: Tanacetum coccineum (assembly GCA_026074375.1). NCBI lineage: Eukaryota > Viridiplantae > Streptophyta > Magnoliopsida > Asterales > Asteraceae > Tanacetum > Tanacetum coccineum. The sequence continues at coordinate 40,675 of BQNB010028526.1, forward strand.
AAATTTTTGAATCTTAAGTTCAGGAACTTATTAATGGAATATTCACAAATTCTCTAGTAAGAGAATTAAATTGATGTGTATTTTAGTAATTAAGAGAAACAATAAAAATCGAAAAATCCGGAAGAGCAAATATTTTGGTATTTATTTAACTTCTACATATACTAAAAAGAAAAGATAAATATTTTTACTTTTATATTTTTAATTAAATTTTATTTATTTTTGGATTTTTTCAAAAGCGAACTTTCGAAAACGAAAGGTACTTCAAACCACGATCGAACAGAATCAAACGATAGGAATCTTAATCACAAATCCCCCGGCAGCGGCGCCCAAAAACTTGATGTATTAAAGTTTATATAATATAAGTAATAATTTCCAAAGTATAGAGAAATTATACTCAAAAACCTTGAGGATAAAGTTTTAAAAAGTAAAAATCTACACAAAAATCACAAAATCGTTAAACCGTAATTGATTACCGGGTCGTTTTCCCAAAGACTTATGAAATTGAGACCTCGTTTGTTATCTGGACAATGACTTGATCTGGTTCGAAGATGATTGTTTTCTAAAATCCTAATAGTGAACAAATAAAGGCACAATTAAAACTATCTACTAAAAAAAAACGTTAACGGGAATTTAATAAAACACGACAAATAAGCAAGAATACTAAAATTAATCCCTAAATGATTTTCTAAACTTTTTCTAATCCTAAATGACTATTAAAAAGAAAATGCTAAGGAAATTCTAAAACGAGAGTGATTAAAGCTTAAAAACGAAGAAAACGAGAACGGGGATCGAATCCCGTTCTTTAAAAAGTGAAAATTTAAAATATTAACCCTAAGAAAGTAAATTTCAAACCTAAGCCTAGAATATGATAAAAGAAAATTTAAAAAAAAAAGAAAATTATTTTTTGATTATTTTTCTATTTTTTATGATTTTTTATAGTTTTTAACAAAATTAATTCACGAAAATATAAAACATTAAGGCTAAAAATCCTAATTTTTTTTTTTCTAAAATAGCTATAATAAGCCGATGCAGGAAAAATAAAGAAATCCTGAAAGTGCTAAACTAAATAAGCCGGGAATAATCAATAAGCCAATACGATGTGCTATTTTACTTAAAACTCAAAAAGGGTTAAAAGTATTTTAAATGCACTTTGGGACGTAAAAGTCCCAAGGGCACAGTGGTTAATGGTGTGTGTGTTGAGTGCTATGAAAGGTTGAGGAGGGTTGAGGGTGTGGGTTCGAGCCTTGCTCACCCACAATTTCCCCTCTTCCCTTTTTTTTATTTTCGCTAAAACCTAAAAAGCAAAGTTATTAAGCAACTATTTTTGTGAAATCAACTTTTTTCTAAATCACTAATAAGCTAGTAAACAGCTTAAAAGCTATACAGGAAACACTTAACCATTTTTTATTTTTTTGAAAACTTAATAAGCTCAAAACTAAGATAAGCTAAAACTAAGATTTAATAAGCTATAAGCAATCAAAGAACTACCCTAATAACTGAAATAAGCAACGACTAAAAGACTAATAAGCTTAGAAATCAAATAACACGTAATACTAAACCAAATAGTCTAAAGCTAGTAAACTTTGACTTATTTTTTTTTAACACTCTATTGGAACCCTTATGTCAACTAGCTTATAACTAAGAAAAGCTTATATCTATAGCCTCTATTAAAACTTAAATAAAAAAGGAGTTTGAAATCTAAATAAGCTATGAAAAGACTTAATGAAAAAGCTAATTGCTACTAAACTTTGTTTTTGGCTTTTCTATGAAAAAGACTCATAAGCTAAATCCTGGACCTAATAAGCTATAAACTGTTTAAAACTATCTTAACTAACAATTTTAAGCAAGATTTAAGCTAGAAAACTAAAGTTATAAGCTAAAATTCTCAAATAAGCTTTTTGGTAAAAACTGCATACCAAACAGGCCTTAAGGGCAATTCTAAGCTTATTTCTAGATAAGCAAATGGATCCTTATGCCTATAAGCCCTATACCTACTTAAACATTGGACAAAAAGCTACTAGAAACAGGTCTTAAAAACTATTTTGAAAATTAAATGGACAAAGAAAACAAATTGAAAACAGCTTATTTACGTCAGCTCATGCGATTGAACCGTTTGGGTTTTCAAAAGACAAAATTGCTAGAAATTAAGCTTAAAAACAGATAGTCCTTAATGAAACTTTTAAAGCAAAATAAGCAGAAAATAGATCTACTATTACCAAAAAATTCATACGTTGTAGAACAAAAGTATTTGAAATTCTAAAAACTATTTTACATGCCGATTTTTTAAGCTAGAAATTGGCTATTTTGCTTTATGAACTGCTGATGCAGTTGACATATGAATTATTAAAACCAAAACTTAAAACCTACAAGTGCAGACCCTATAATGATATTATTTCCCCAACTTTAAAACACTAAAGTTAAAGACAATTTGAGAATCATACCAGTTATAAAAGGAATTAAGCGAATAGATATCAATTAACGATGTGCTATATGGCCACATATTCAAACTAACAACTATTAAAACCTATAAAACTTATTAAACCAAACTAAGCTCTTAAATCCTCCTCTTATAAACTTAAATTGAAGTTTTAAAATGAATTCCAAAGGAACAAATTGGACCTTAAGCATTACTAAACTGCGTTAGTACTGCTTATCCCCAAACACCCTTTAAATTCCCAATAAAAGCCATTTAAAGTTTATAAAATTGAGAATTAGATCACAAACATCTCAAATACCGAGATATTAATAAGCTACTAACAAGACATAATAAACTACATTTTATAAACTAACTAATAGCCAGAACAATAAGCAAAATACTATGCTACTATTTTTTTACTTTTATGACAATTTATGATTTATGAAGTTGCAAACAAATTCTAAGCTAAACTATGAACTCAAAAAGCAACAAACACTATATTAATCCTAAATGCAACAGTAATAAGCAAATGAAAAGCAAATTAAGCTAATATGCAAAAATAAGCTAGAATGTAAATTGATAGTAAGGTAAAACTGGAAATTATAAAGAGAAGTGTACCTCACACCTCAGCTAAACAAAGGTGTTTGCTCTTATTAAAGCTTATCAAAGTAGCTTAAGCTTTTAGCTTAAGCTTAATTCCAAATCCTAGTCTAATCCTAACACTTGACCATCAAGTACTATTACCTACTTGAAAACTCAGAGCATCCATCCAATTCCATTGAGTTTTCAAGTATTGAGAGCTTTTATGTAGCTTATGAACAATTTGAGCTTATGGAACAGTATTAAAAGCTTATTCAAACCATTTTCATAAAAGTAAATTTATGAAAAGACAATTGCACATTAAGTAAAACTAAACTTTTATTAATGATAAAGTTGAATACAAGATTGAAAAAGGAAATTACATTGATTAAAAACAGAATTTAAAAGCAATACAATAAGCATAAGCTAAAAACTATTCTAAAGCTACTATTTAAAACAAACTCCTAGATATTCCTTGTGGATTGAGAGAGGCCTACAATTTAAAGGAGATTTAGAAAGCTTCAGTCTCTTGTTACACGCCCCCTTAATTTTGATCTATGCTGCCCCTAGAATCTTTCAATCATTGGATACTCTAATTGTGACCCTTGGATGAGATTGGTAGCCACAACAGATTGCCAGTCAGGCAATCCTTGTGTCAAGGCTTTGCGCTTCTTTGGCTGTTTTAGTGTAAATCCCACCTCTTGATGTTTTCTTTTCTGAGCCCACGCGAGTGCTATTCTTTTATAAAGTCTATGACCAATAAGAGCCATTGATGAAGTTGCATTTGAATTGATATGAACTTGGTATTATGGAATCTTTATTGCCACGTTTGAACGGATGGCAATGGAGTGAAATTACCCCTTTAATTTGACACAGAGTGTGAATTTGGGGAGATGGTGACCCGTAATTCCCAATCTCGCGCCCATTTTCTCATATACGTTAGTATTTGACTTGGGGTTTAAACGAGTTGACATAGGCTCGGGGAAAAGGGTTTGGGCCATGGGATTTATAAAAGAATTGGGCCGGGTGTATATGGTTTTGGTTTTGGTTATAACGTTAACGACCGTTAGTCTTTGATTAACAAAGGACTAATGGTGTTATCAATTTTGGCTTTTTGTGAATTGGTTTTAACATTAAGCTTATTTTAGACGTTTTGTGTTTTGACTTTTGTATGGGTAACCAATGGTTGACCAAGGTTTGACTTGTTGACCTTTTGCTAGAAAAACTCTCTGCTCTTTGAGCACCTATATCCATTCCCGTTGTTCGTTGTTTTCCTATCTGACCGTTTTCATGTGATTTTTGCAATATCCGTACCTACACATTCACAAACAACAAAATACACAAATACAAGCATATTTTTGCACATTTTGATCATTTAATGGCATTATTTGGATATACATAAGAAATGTGATTTCGTCACATATCAAGCACAATGAGTTCGAACGCCTTGAATTATGCGGAGCCGTAACCTCACCAATAAAGTTAAGGTTATTACTACTTTGAAGAGGATCTACAAAGTAAAGACTAGATGAACCGGGAGGTATTCTAAAGGAACAAGCTACAATAGTTGGCTTCGTGTTTCCCGTCAAGAAGAGGGAATTGGATTATGAAAGAGTCTTTTGCTCCGGTAGCAAGATTAGAGCTATATAATTTTTCCTCGCATTTGTTGCCGCTCACATGAACGAAGGTACGTCAACCAAATGGATTTACAGACTGTATTTCTGAATGGTAATTTTGCCGGGAAGAGGTTTATGTTAGCCAGTCGAACGGTTTTGTGGATCTAGATAACCCAAATCACGTGTACAAGCTAAAGAAAGCTCTTTATGGGTTGAAACGAGCTCCATTCGCGTGGTATGACATGTTGTCTTCATTCTTGATATCCCAAGACTTCTCCAAAGGCTTAGTGGATCCTACTATGTTCATCCATTAAGGACGGCAAAAGAATACTTTGTACAAGTATATGTCCGATGATATTATCTTTGCTGCATCTACACCTAAACTTTTTGACCTATTTGCTAAAATCATGTGTTCAAAATGTAAGATGTCAAAGATTGGGAAAAATCTCATTTTTCTTAGTATAGATACAATTTTCAAATCCCAGAGCATCTTTAATTAACCAGTAAAATATGCCCTTGAATCTTTAAAGAAATATGGTTTTGATTCTTGATGACCCCAATGGATCCTCCCCATGGTGGAGAAATCTAAATTGGATGAGTGATAAAGACAGGAAAGCCCAACGATCCATCACAAAACCGTGGTATGATTGGCACACCTCCTTTATCTCACAACCAGAAGACCTGACCTACAATTTGCTATATGAGCATGTGTGCCCGGTATCAAGGCTTCGCCTACCCAAAAGCACTTAGATTCGTCAAAGGATCTTACGTTATCTAAGAAGGAACCTAAATCGGGGACTATGGTATCCGAAAGATTTTTTCAATGCTCGAATAGCATTGCAGATGCAGATCATGCTGGGTTGTCCAAGATACAAGACGTACACATCTGGTAGTATGCAGTTCTTGGTAGATAGAACTCGTTAGCGTGGTCATCAAAAAGCAGAAAAAGCGCTGTCGATATCCATACGGAAGCTGAATTATGTGCTATTCGGGATGTGTCAAATTCTTTTGAATGAGATAAACAGCTTACCGACTATTGGCCTTGGATTTCAAAAAAATCCATGTAACTGTGATAACAAAAGCGCTATTGCGCGTTAAGCTGCAACAATGTTCAAACATTTCAGGTCGAAGCATATAGACAACAGATTTCACTTTATCAAGGTAGCAAGTTGGATAAATGAGGTGATTGAACTTTAACTTTGTCAATAACGGAGTAATCCAACTGGCGGACATCTTTACAAAAGCCCCCGCAAGAGAAAGAATTGAATTTCTTATCAACAAGCTGTGAATGCGGAGTTTTACGCCGGAAACTTTGAAACAACTGGCAGATGAAGTTGATAAATAGTGGTGGTACCTATTCAAATATCTTGTATCATATGTATATATATTAAAAACCATAAAAACCAAAAAGATTTTTCATTTTCAGAAAATTTTTATAAAAACAAAATACAAAAATATAATATTCATAAAACCAAAGAAAAAATTAAAAAATGGAGAAAATATAAAAAGAGGTAATAATGGCATGTCTTTTGAAAATCGATAACATTTACGGTCTTAGAAATGTCATTCAATAATGATACGAGGCTGTAAAATGAAGTTCGGCAAGAAATTCAATGGTTTCAAAACATCCAAATGGCTTGCTATTTATTCCAATATCAACCCGAATCTTCATCTTAAGGCAAGTATTTCAAAAAAGAAAACTTGTTCCTTATAACATGTTAATTTAAATTCTCGTACATGGTCTCTACTTAATGACCATGCAAAGCTTGTGATTACTTTGCATCACAACCCTGCTTCCTATAATTTCTAAAGTGTATGTGTCAGTGCGCTTATTGTGTAAATAAGAGAAATCTTATTTACAATTGATGTTTGTTTTTCATGAATAAAAACATTGCTTCATCAAAAAAGTTTTTTTTAAGACATTTGACTTCTCAAACAACGACTACAGCTCTTTAAATAGAAAAATGGGTCTTGAGTTTGAGGGGAGAAAAATGTCAAAATCTTCTTCAAAAGGACATTTGATAAAAGGAATAAAGGTTTTAAACAATAACAGAATATCATTCTTTGGAAAAGTTAATTAAATTTAGCTTATGTGTGCCTTTACATGTTATTTGTTTATGCCTTGAGTGAGAATATGTGCATGATTAAGTTGTTAGGTATATTAGTTAAAACTAATAGGGACTTAAGTGTGCCATTGTGCTAATTGTTTTTATCCGTAGAACAAACTCATATTCTAAAAGGGAAAAGATCTCAAAGTTTGGGGGGCGAATATGTCAAAAAACCAATTAGTTTTATAACATATCCACCCCCACCCACACACGATCAAACACACACACAACACACACACACCATTTTCCTCTCTAAAATCTCTCACGATCGCCACACCCTCCATCTCGAAATCCGACAACATCTTTCCTTAAGGTATTAACTAAAAACTATTGGTTTCTTCTCACCCCAATATCATATATCTTAAAGGAATTAGTTTTTACAACAAGGTTTTAATTCGTAAAAACCCTAAAATCAATTAGTGGATTTCTTGAAATTAAAACTAAATAAAAGCTTAAATTATAGAGGTTATTGTTTCATTAATGGGTGTTAATAACTCATTCTTTTAACAGTTTTATATATAGGATAACATATGTGTGAGTTCCTGTGATTTTTTGTATGTCGAATTGTCATGTTTTGAAGCTTAGTGAAAAAGATTGTGGCTTTTGTGTGATATAAGTAATATATGCTTCATTGAATCTGTATGTGCTTAAATATCAATATAAGTAAATATGTTTGGTTCTTTGGTAGACAATAGATTTTTTATGCAAAAATAATGCACGTTTGAATGTATTGTGTTGACTTGAATGTAATGTGATGCTTAAATGATTGTTGGGGAACTATGAGCATACATTGACTGAATAGTAAGGTAGAAAAACACTTGTAGTCACGACGTAAAATTCAAATTTATTAACTATCCGACATTTGCAATTTTAGCATTCACGCATTTGTAGTGTAAGTGTTCAATCGCAATTTGGGCAGAATATTATTTAAGTTTTTTTGACCAACAAATTCGCAACTATCTAGTCATCCGAATTTGCACCAGTTAATAGTGTCCGAATTCGCAGTGTGATGTAGCACACGAATTAGCAGGCTTCTTTAGTATACAAATTCGCAGTTGGCAGTAGGGTCCAAATTAGTAGACACCATAAGGGCCCGAATTAGCAATGTCCTTTAGGGTCTGAATTAGCAGACACCTACAATGTCCGAATTCACAATAAGTGTATGGTCCGAATTCGCAATAACTCTTTGGCATCCGAATTTACAATTGTGAACTAATTCGCAGTTTTCACCTAATAAACCAGATTCATTCATGCTTAATGGAAACAAAAAGGCTAATTATCATAAACACGTAGATTCTAACAAAAAGGTGACTTAAAACTTGTGTTAGATAGCAAATTTAAAATTGATTACCTTTGAAATCTAATCATGTTAAAAATTAGATTACTTTAACTAAGCCAATTTAAGTTCACTATGTCAATGGTTATCTTTTTAAATGTGTCACATGCATTAAATGCCAATTCAGGGTCTCATGATATAGTGTCTATATAAACTTGGTTATATATAAACTATAGTATCGAACTCGTTTCTTAAGCGAATATCATGATATAGACTAAAGAACAACAACAAGCTTTGGACGATGCACTTTTCTAAGAGAACAACGTCTTACGATTGGCAGTTGCAACTACAGAATGAGCAACACATTCAAGCCCAAGGAATCTACCTGATCAAGTTTCATGGATGTTCTACATACTCTCACTCCTTTTATCCAGCCATTCTGATCACTGGAAAACATCACTGCCAGTGGCCCCCACCGTCCTACCATGCAAAGAGTTCCGGGCTAATAGTTTACCATCAAAAGCATCACATAAATTCAGATAAACAAGAAGAGCTATTCCTTTGATATGGAAACTTTCAGAAACATGCTTTTGATTTGTCCAAAACTTCCTGGACAGAAGTTTGTAGATCCTCCCTTTGAAGAGGAAATACTAACTTTCATTAGAGAACTTGGCTACCCTTGCTAGACATCAAGCTACCTCTGAATGTCAAAGCTGATACGGTTTACCGTCAACCTTGGAGAAACATTGGAACCATCACAACCAAGTTGTCTCATGGTAAAGTAACCGAAATTGACACACTTAAAACAAATAATAAAGTAGATCGCGTCTTTTCTAGGCCGCAGATACTATGGGATTGTATCACACCATGAGAAAGCTAACTATGTTTACCTTCTCTGGGAAGACCTAGTCTTTCAGATCAAAAACAAGGAGTCAAAAAAACAAATACATGTTGTTACCAGATTTACCAAAGTTATCATCAATCACATCACATGTCACAAGAACCAATCCCATTCATAGAGAACAAGGGAAGACTGGGCACAAGGCTAATGATGAACTTATTCTCACACTATGAGATTTAATTCCTCACATGAAGTTTGTTTAAAAGATACGATGCATTTTCTTCCAACTATCAAAACCAATCCAACAATGAAAGAATCTGAAGCGTACAAGACTTACTATGATCTTGCTACTGGAAAGGTGCAACCAAAACCGAAAGATGTACGTTGATCTTCCAAGATAAAGACTGATGAAGCACCCAAGCCTTCCTCTTGAAAAAGAGTCAAAGCAACGGATAAAGTAGCAAAGTCTGGAAAGAAAAAGCAACAAGCTCCTGGATTAGAAGCTCTCTCTAACATAGCATTGACTGAGGCTGAACAAATGAAACTGGCCATTGAAAGAAGCAAAACACAACTTCACATCTCTCAACCCAGCGGTTCTGGTGCACATGAGGAACCTGTGGATTAACACAGGGGTTCTCGATGTACCTGAATGTGAATCTGATGATGAGCAAATCTCTTGGAAGTCAAGTGAAGAAGAAGATGATGATGAAGTGAATATGAGTGACCACAATGATGACGATGATGATGAACGGACTGAATCTGACAATGATGGTGAAGACTTTGTTCATCCTAAGTTTTCAACTCATGATGATGAAGCAAGGCAAGAAGAAGTAAATGAAGAAGATAGCTTTGATCCTAGGGTTCAAACACCTTCACATGTTAAATCTACTGATGATGAAGATGATAATGAAGAAGTTCAAGGTGTGCACATTAAGGGCGAAGTGATGGATGAAGCAACAAACAATGAAGAGGATGAAGGGAATGAATTATACAGGGATCTGAACGTCAATCTAGAAGGACGAGATGTGGAAATAACGGATGATCAACCGACTAATGTTCAAATTACTCAAGTAACAGAAGAACAAGACACTACTTCACAAGGGAAGGGTCTTCAAAAACTAATATTCAAACGAAACGATAATCGATTACACCTCCCCGACAGCGGCGCCAAAAATTGATTCTCCAGCCTTTTTGTATAAATATAAATATAAATAAATATATAAATATAAATACGTAAGGATAAAAACCAATAGTAAGTATTCCAAGAGGCTTTTAAAAGATTCCCTTTTATCCAAAGCACAATCTCTCAAAACCTACCCGAAGTCGTAATCCCATCGAGGTGCAAATTGAAAATCGAAGACGTTTGTGATCGCGCGTTTGAATGGTTAAGAAGGTTTTTGGATTTGGTTTTCTAATTTCTACAATTAAAATGCAAAAACAAATAATTAAAACCTAAAAACGAAAGCTAGAAAGGATTTGAACTTAAAAACGAGAATGGAAACGTAAAAATGCGACTAAAAAAATTAAATTTATCAAAATTAACTCCTAAAATGATTTTGTAGGTCTCAGCCCTAGATAGATCTTTTAAGCCTGTGAAGGATATAGAGCACTAATGTAATCAAAAGTAACTCTGTGAGAGACTCTAACAAAACAATCTATTGTTCACACGGAAAATAAACAACAGTGCTAAAGAAGAATTACTAAAAACAATACTTTGATCCTCTATGGATCTTTTCTATTAATCGTAAAACTGTTTCTTGATTGTTCAATCTCCTTTCAAGCCTAAACCGTGTGGTTTCATTTATAGATATGAAACCCTAAACTAATTCTCCTAGAATTACGTTTGCATGAGTCTATCTATTACTTCTCATGTCTATCCATACTAGAACTTATCCCAGAGTCACTACGTTACTCTACCAGGACTAATAATATAACCAGCAGGAACTATATACCTGCCAGTAGGAACTTTAATACTAACAGTAGCAATTACTCTACCAGTAGGAACTACATACCTACCAGTAGGAACTAATAAATACAAATATACCTAACAATCCTCCCCTAAACTGGAATTTGACATAGTTAACTTCCAGTTTCCTAGATAGATCTTCAGTCTTTAAAGCTTTGAGGATTGAAACAGCAACAAAAACAGCAGCAGCCAAATTGATTGACCTTTAAACATCTTTAACTCTTCAATCTTTAATCAGCAACCAACTTTGGACCACCTCAGCAACATCCATCAATTCAGGGTTACATACGATTCTCATCACATCCCATGGTGTGTTAACTCCGGGGAGAGGTGAATCATAGAAAGTAAATGGATTTGATGAAGCCTTTACCAAGTAGCCATTAACTCTTGGGCTAGCCAATCTATTGGGTCCTAGAAAAAGGAATGCCATGGAAGATTGGAACCATTTTCAACCACTCCAAACTTGAATCATAGTGGGTTGAGTACTATATGACTTTGGGCAAGTCATCACAGCCATAAACGGATTTGGATAGCCTTTACCACATAGCCGTTTGCTTGTGGGCTAGACAATCCTTGGGACCCAGAAAGGGTTACTCCCATGGTGGATTGCAAACCATCTCAACTTATTGGTACATGAAACATTGGTCAGTTGAGAGACCCTATGGTTTTAAGCAAACCATTACAGCTATATCAATTCATTCTGGTACAAGACCTGGGAATTGAAACCAAAACTCAATTAATTCTAGCCCGAAGGCCTGGCAATTGAGAGCCATGGTTCAATTATTTCTAGCCATAAGGCCTGGGAATTGATACCCATAATGATGTTGCACCTCAAAAGAGAAACTTTGAAAACAAGGTGCCATAAAACCATTTTGCACCAAAATATTGTATCACATGAAAACAAATTTTGAGCCAAAAAGGATTTAAGCTCAGTTGCATATCAGAACATTGTGATGCCATCCAAAAACCTCAAAAACCATCCAAAAGCACCTGCAACAATCAAAACTATACATACCAAAAGAAACAGAGTATATACAAGACAGTAACATTGTACCAGACTTATGCAGAGGGAACACTAGAAGCAAGCTGATTCTTGATGAATTTAATCAGTTGCACATCATATGTCATGTCATTCCCTATACCATCTATCTCCACTTCCAACCTATGCTTCAGCATCTTCTTCATGAGTGAAGTAGAGAGAGGATATGGTGTATCTGCAAACATGTATAAGATCTTGCCAGTAAATGTTTCTAGCACATGAACACCAGAAAATGGAAACAATTTCCAGCTGTGGATAACCCACTCCTGTTGATCGGGTTTATCATCATCAGAATCTGAATCTGTATCAGAAACATACTTGATGCACAATTTGTGGTCAGCGTCAGGATCTCCATCTTCAATAGGAATGGTAGAGCGAGAAGGATGAACACCTTTTCGACCGAATTGCTTTCTCCTGGTACCAACCTTTTTGGTTGAGGAAGCCTTTTGTTGTGCTGTAGAAGTGGTGGTAGAAGGAACTTCAACATCCTCTTGTGAATCAGCAGCAATCAAATCTACTTCAGAGGATGACATATTTCTAGATCCAAGTGATTTCCTCCTGGTACTATATGTCTTAATACCAGCACCAGATGAATGACTTCTTATCCTAGGTCCAGATGACCTAGAAATAGGTGTAGCAAAAGATGGTGTAGGAGCAACAGGGGGATCAACAAATGTATCAGGTGTAACAGCAGGAGTAGAAGGTAGAGAAACAACAAATGGTGACTGATGTACATTAGTAGGAACACCAGCAGATGATTGATGTATAGCAGCAGGAATAGGAGTCTGTTGAGCTGCAGAGGATTTTGACTTCTTAGACCCAGGTTGTTCCACATCAGCACCTGGTCTTTTAAGTGACCTCCTTAGGTTCTGTGCTTGCAGATCAGCAGTAGCATTCCTAATCTTATCAAACTCAGCTTTGAGTTGATCATCAGTGAATGTCTTTACATATTTCAAAGTCCATCCTATTGAATAAATTGCAGAGCTCTAATTTTTTACAAAGGTTCGCATAAAGTGCTTTTGTTGTGCAAAAGTCATTGGCTTATTTCTTTTCTCCTGCAACCTCTGTGCTTCAAACTGTCTTCTTCTTTCTGCAATAATGGCAACCATCCTCTCTGCAAAATTTTCTTCATTAACATCAGGACCAAGTAGATCAGCAGTAAGTCCTTGATTTGCATGTACTTGTCCCATGATGTCTGACCAATCAGCATCTGTGTAATACTTGGCAGAATTGATCACATCCTCTTGCCTTTTCTTCTTCATTTCCTCTTGTACTCTAGCCAATTCAGCTTGTTCCTCTTCATAAAGTTTCCTTGCAGCCTCTGCTCCCAACCTGTCCTCCTCCATCTGTCTAAATGACCTTTCTTTCATTGGAGGATCTTCCTCCACCATTGGAGATTTACCCTTGTTAGAGGGATCAACAGAGAAATCAGAAGCAGTACCAGTAGGAACATCATTTCCATGAACAAATGCATCAGTGTGAATGGAGGAACTAGGAGGAAATTCAGTCGCTTGAGTGGCATCAGCAGGAACAGAAGAAGTGTCAGCAGCAATAGCAGCTGCCTTAGCTAGCTTGATCAAAGAATCCACATCTTGTTCCTCATCTTCCTCGTTGTCAGATTCACTTAAAATCACATTCCTTCCCCTTGCTTTGAGTTTTGACTCCAAAAACTTCACTCTCTTTACCAGCTTCCCCATCACATCCTTAAACAGTAGCTTGTGAGCTTGAAGCTCAGATTCCAAACTTTCAATTTTCTTCCCCTGTTCAGACACTAAAGTATACAAAGCTGTTAGATTATGAGGGTCCGCAGCACCTCCTGAGGTTGTACCTTCAGGTGGAGCTGCAGTGGACCTAGAAGGAGAAGCAAAGAAAGATCCTCCCAAGGGATCATCTGCCACATTAGGGTCAGGATTGGAATCATTGTCCTTTGAAGAAGACTCAACATGAGGGTCAGAAGATGGACCCTGCTGATTCACTTGAGCACTAGGAGAAGTTGGTATTGGTCTGGGTGGTTTTGAAACTGGCTCATTCAGTTGAGCAGCTGGAGTAGTGGGTGTTGGTCTTGGTGATGGTGATCCATGATCAAGAGGAGAAGCAGTTTGGTGCACAGGTTCTGTAACAGTTTCATGGTCAGTCTGAGGGTTGGGTGGTGCTGCCTCCCCTGATGTTCCAGCTGCAATGGCAGCTTGAGGAGGAGGAAGCATTGCAGCCACCAATGGCATATGGTCTCCATGAAAATTCAGTCTCATATTTGCAAACATCTTGCTGGTCAGTCTAAATGCATGGTATGGTTTGGTATTCCTAGTTTCTATGTCCAGTATCATTTGTAGAAACCTAGGAAACATCAAAAATTTCTTAGAATTATTAATGTTATTTACCATCCCAGTAAAGATATAGCGAGACCAATTGTACTTCTTTCCCTCACACAAACAGATTAAAGCAATAGCCAAAGGGGTTCCAAACTGATCCCAACTCCCTGACTTAGTACTAAGACAATGTAAGAGAGTATGGATCAGGAACCTCCACTGAGGTGAGAATTTGTTCTTATGAAAGGTCAACTTTCCCTCAGTGGGGTAACCTAGATTATCCATGCCTAAGAATATGTCAGGTATAGGCATATCCACAATTCCCCCCTCATCATGTAACTGCAATTGACTCCTCACTAGTGATTCAGTGATTGTGTAAGGAGTCCCATCAATGGTGGCCACAATAGCTGGTGGACCTAACTCAGATGATCGGAGTGAGGCCGTAGACCAGAATTGGGTTATTAGGGAATCATAGATGAGTGGGTCAGTTACAATAGCATACCTAATGTGGGAATCAAGTAAAAAATCAATAACCTGATGATAATCGGTACTCCCTTTGGGTTTCTCCAAAAATCCAATCCTGTTGTGCTCATCGCGATATTTTAGGGCAGCCATTGATTCGACGGTAGCTTGAATAGGGTTGTGTGTTAATGCTGGTGTTAGAATGCAAGAGAGTTGCTACTGGTGGGTAGTAGGAATCACAATTTCGAAGGGTGAGTGGAATGAATAAAGAGGGCTGTAAAAATTAGGGTTTGATCTCAAAGGTAATTGTAAAAATGAGGGCAAACAGTGATTAACCCTTTAAATAGATAACCCTTTGATCAATTAAATGCCCACTTATCTCAGCTTTACTATTGAAATATAATAAAACTCAATTTAAGTTACTCGATTAAAGAAAAGTCAACCCTAACGAAAAATTAACAAGACCAGCAGGAACAACTCTACCAGCAGAAACCAGAAAGACAACCAGTAGAAATTGTTCAGCCAGTAGAAACCAGTATTACCACTAGTAGAAACTCTTGCAACACCAGAAATGACACAAATCCAACCAGAAGGAATTGTTCGCATCAAAATAAAGCCACACACACTCCATGCAATTCACACATCAAGAATCATTTCACTGCAAAAGATTAGACCAAAACCACACATACCATATACATGGAAAAATAAAAGATTTAACTACAAGAATTAAAACTGCTAGTCTAATATCTGTAAAAAAAATAAGGCTAAAAGAAAAAAATAACTATTTAAAAAAAATACAATAACAGTCCTCCCCTTAAATCTAAATCCTCCCCTTAAACAGAGGATTTATGGATTAAGCATCCCAATATGAACCACTAAGGGTATGTTTGGTATCAAGCGTTTGAGAGCGTTTTGGAGCAACTAGCGACAAGCGGCTAGCAGTTTAAATATAATGCTTGTTTGGCAACGAGCAACTAGCGGTTGAATTTTGTGGAACCGCTCCTATCCAAAACGCTTCATCAAGAAGCATTTAGATCTAGCCGCTAGCGTTTGGCTCTCAAATGACATATATGCCCCCCTTTAATTATTTAAATAATTTTTATGTTAATGTGTATGTGTCTTTATTAGTCATTTAACATTTATAATTACCGCTACAACTACGTTACCAAACACTTTTATTTAACAAACAGCTACTGCTAACTGCTGCTGCTTACTGCTACTGCTTGCTGCTTACTGCTACTGCTTTCCGCTACTGCTACTGCTACGTTTCGCCAAACACAACCTAAGTA
>BQNB010028527.1:0-56570 GCA_026074375.1 Tanacetum coccineum
CTGCATAGGCCATTAGTGCCATAGGGTGTCTTTCGGATACCAAAGTCCCCTATTAATGGTTCCTCTGAGAAACCGAAAGACCCGTTTAAATGCTTCAAGGTGCTTTTTGGTAGGCGATGCCTGATACCTAGCACACATGCACACAACAAATACAAGGTCAGGTCTGCTAGCAATGAGGTACATTAGGGAGTCGACCATACTACGAAATCGAGTCTGGTCAACTGGAATCTCTAAGGAGTCCTCATCCAGTTTAAGTCGATCCACCATTGGTGTATCAACAGGGTCACACGAATCCATCCCAAATTTCTTTAAGATTTCTAGAGCAAATTTTGATTGATTAATATAAATGCCTCCGAGACTTTGAGAAACTTGTAAGCCTAAGAAAAAAGACATTTGTCCCATCATTGACATTTGGAATTTTGAACTCATCTCATTGGAAAATATGTCACATGCTTTAGGGTCGGTTGAGGCAAATATGATATCATCAACATATATTTGAACAAGAAGAATATGTTTGCCTATTTTCCAAGTGAATAGTGTCGGATCAACTGCACCCTTGGAAAACTTGTTTTCTAGAAGAAACCTTGACAAAGTGTCATACCACGCCCGAGGAGCCTGCTTTAAACCATACAGAGCCTTCTTAAGATGATAAACATGTGTTGGATGATCAGGATCAACTAAGCCCTCTGGTTGACTAACGTAGACTTCTTCTTTCAACTTGCCATTCAGGAATGCTGTCTTGACGTCCATCTGGTAGATGGTCATGTTCTTACTGGCGGCATTGGCGATGGAGATTCTTATAGCCTAGATGCGTGCAACCGGTGCAAAGGATTCCTCGAAATCAATACCCTCTTTTTGGCGATATCCTTTAGCCGCCAACCGAGCCTTGTTTTTCAGAACATCACCGTACTCATCAAGCTTAACTTTGTAAATCCACTTGAGAGCAATAATCATGACACAGTCTAGTCGAGGTACTGATTCCCATACTTGAAGTCGATCAAATTCGTAAATCTCGTCTTGCATGGCTTGAAACTAGCAATCTTCAGTCACAGAAGATTTGAAGTTCTTCGGTTCGACTTTCGACAGTACAGAGTTGTATAGGCACCACAAGGCATCGGTTGCAAGTTGTTTTCTGGTGGATACAGGTCGAGAGGGATTGCCAATGACATTATTAAGCGGGTGATCCTTGATTTATTTCCCGAGATGATGATGTGGTTGAGTGACGTGAGTAGATTCCGCTAAACTAACATCCCCGAATGATGATGCTTCAGAACTAGGTTCCGGAGCAAACACGTTTACGAAGGGATCGTGGTCAACATAAGCAAAAGGATTATCTTCAATGATAGGAGATCCAGTTGTAACACCGTGATGTGAGATAGGAGGTTGTAATTCTGAAGATGACTTGGAGAATGTGCATCTTGATCAATGGTAGTAGAAGAAGGTGTACCGGCTGAATTGACTAGAACTGGAACTGCTAGAGCAGGAGAAACCGGTCTTTTAACATGAGGAGGTTCTAGGTATTCATCGAACATCGGTTGGAATAAGATCTCCAGCTCTTTATTTGTTGGGGGTACATAAGGTGTTGCAGGGACCAGATTAGGTACGAGCCCGGAATCTGTCCAGGCGTCATAAACGTAGGTGCGGGTCCTGTACTGAGTTGCACAGGAGCCATTGGCTCAGACAACTCATCGAATTAAACGTGAATGGTTTCCATGATTCATCGGGTTCTTTTGTTGTAGATTCTATAACCCTTCATGCTTGGTGCATAACCAACAAAAATTCCAATATCAACTGTTGGTTGTAATTTTCCAAGATCCTCGTTGTCATTTGTAGGGTAACAAAGAGCACCAAAGACTCGGAGAAAGGTAAGATCAGGCTTCTTATCACGCACCAGCTCGTATGAGGTTTTGTTATGACGAGTGTGAATGAGGGATCAGTTTTGGGTGTAACAAGCAGTAGCAACAACTTCTGCCCATAGAAACATCGGAGCCTTAGAAAATATCAGCATTGTCCGAGCAGCCTCCACAAGAGTACGGTTCTGTCTTTCGACAACGCCGTTCTGCTGTGGAGTCCTCGGAACTGATTTTTGGTAAAAAATGTCGACACTCTCATAATATTCAGTCAGAACTTGATTGACAAATTTTGTGCCATTATCGGTACGGATGTATCTGACAGTTTTGTTGAGACCGACTTGTATTTGCTTCAGAAATTTGATGACGAACTCTGGGGTTTCATCTTTCGATCTTAAAAACTTAACCCAAGTAAACCTCGAATAGTCATCAACAATGACTAAGATGTATTTATTCCCATTAATTGTTTGCACTCGCATTGGTCCACATAAATCCATATGAAGGGTATTAAGAACTTCCAACGTGGTGTTTTTAGTTTTTGGTGTGTGGGTATGCTTTTTGCTCTTTCCTAGTTGACATGCAGAGCAAAGATGATCTTTCTCAAACTTCAATCTAGGTAAGCCTCTTACTAAATCCTTTCTTGCAAGGTTATTGATGGTACCGAAGTTTAAGTGGTTTAAATGACGATGCCATAACCATGATTTATTCTTGGAGGCTTTGGACAACAAGCAAATTAGGGAGGACTTAATCATGTCTTAAACCGAGATAGTGTACAAATTAGAACCACGAGAACCTTTAATTAATTCAACACCATCCGTATCTCGAACATAACATGAATGTTTCCTGAATGCAACTTCCAGATCAGAGTCGCAAAATTGTCCGACAGAGAACAGATTGTGTCCTAGTCCTTCCACATAGTATACCCTAGAGATTACACTGTCACCAATCACATAATCTCCATAACCCATAATAGCACCAAAGTGGTCATTCCCGAATCTAACTGTCCCGATGAACTTTTTTACAAAATTCTTGAGCCGTGAGCGATCCCCCGTCATATGTTTTGAGCAGCCTGAATCCAAATACCAAAGGACGATCTGTACGACCTGCATTTGAAAACAGACGAAGATGGAGAGTTTGGAAAGTTGGATCCCTAATTTTGGTTGGGTTCCTGTTGGTTAGCACAAGTAATGGCCTGATTCTCGGTTTGCTTAGCGGATACTACTTTAAGTTTAGTGAGCCTAGTTAAAGGGCACTATTCTCCTAAAGTGAATATTCTGCCCGTAGGTCTCCATTGATGACCAACACTAGTAAGCACTTTGCTTGTGGGTTTCCATACTTGCGTAACTTGCTTAGGTTTCCAAACTTGCTTAACTTTGTGCATAACATTATGAATATTATGAATAGAGGGGGATTCCTTAACAGATTGCAAATAGTCAACCATACACACATCATGATTTGCATAAATTAAACATTTGTTACATGTTTGGCAAACAGAATCAGAATTCGAATTAATGACAGTATGCTTAGAGCTACTACTAGAATCAACACGATTTATGGTTCTTAAATTAGACTTGTTTATCCTAGGGTGTTCTTCTACTTTCTTCTTGTTGACACCTTTAGCTGGCGAGATCCTATTTTTCTTGGTATTGCTCCTAGGTTATGATCCGCTAGCATTGGTGCAACAGTTTACTCCTGTAGAAGGGGGCACAGGGACATTAATCTTCTGAGTGTTCAGTTGCTCTACATGTTTGTGTGTGTTACTATTTGACGTGTCACATTGTTCATCAAAAGTAACTTGCTTTTTCCTACTTAAAGGGGTAGGAGCATGCTTTTTATCTTGTTGGTTAAAGGCTTTTGGACAAGTGCCAATCACATATTCTAAGAGTTCCTGAGAGTGTTTAGTGTAACGGCAAGCAGAGACAATGGATCTATCTAAGGGTCTTTCAACCTTAGCTTCCTCTACTATTTCGCGAAGGGTTTCTACACTTTCCTTAAGATGTTTGAGATAATGTAGATGAACTTCCCTGTTGTTCCTATTGTGAGGGGGAATTGGTTCAACATCTATAGCATACCTACTGGGTGCAAGAACTCTTGGTTTGACAGACTCTATAGTGTTGCATTTCAGATTTTCATGTATTTGGGCTTTCAGATTCTCATTTTCAGTTAGCAAGGCCGTTGTCTGTTCTATATGCTTAGCACGCGTGATCTTAATAGAATCGTACAATTCCTTGTAATGTTGTTTAACTTTTTCATTCTCTGCCCTAAAAAGCTCATTTTGTTCTTGAAGAACGATGACTTTTTCAGTTAATTGAGTGATCTGAAAATCTAAGGTCCTGAAATCAAGAGTACGGTCTGCTTCACTACGAGTCTCTTTCAATTGAGAGATTTGCGTTCTCAATTTTTTGATTGCGTTGTCCTTTCCTTGAATGGAAGCTTTCATTTTTTTGATTACAAAGACTGAGTCAAAATCAGGAGTGTTGCGAGCGGGTGGAGATGGGTTGTTTCCAAAACTTTCTTTAAGGTTTTGATACTTTAACTGTAAATTTAAGTGATTAACCTCAAGATTGGAAAAACATTTTACTAATTCAGTATGATTATCTTTTTGAACCTTATCTCGTAATTTAGAAAGCTCTGCTTTAAGTTCCAAACAACGTGTTTGAACAATGGTGTTGGCTTCATGCATTTTAGTAAATCTAGATACCATAAGCTTAGAATTCGTTGCAATATAAAACACTTCTTTGGATAAGAAATCAACAATTAAATTATCATTTACAATAAGAAGATTTTTCCGCTCAATCTCATCATGCTTCTGATTTACAACATTTTGGTCAACTTCAGCTTCCAACTCCTCAAAAATGTCTTTCATTTCTTTAATTTCTTTAGTTAAAGCCTTTTAGATTCCCTCAAAATGTTCTTTAAGTGTTTTAAAAAATGGAATGACCTCGGTGAGGTAACATTCCTTGGTTTGTTCAAAACCTCTTTCCCCTTCAGTGAGCCCCGTTGGTGTAATTCTCTTTTTACAGGTTTTTTCAAATTCCGAAAAAAGTTGTATAAGTGCAAAAATATTAATTTTCACTTGACTTTTTGTTGGAAGCACCCTGGGGACAAGCGTTGCAGGTGTATTTGGTGGATACACCGTCAATGCTTTGATTGGTCTTGAGGCGGTGGTCTGCTTTTTGAGAGCTTCTTCTTTCATCTTTATGAGATCTTGAGACCAAAATATTTGCTCAGGGGTCAATTGCTTCTGTGGTGTGAAGGTCGCTAAATAATTCTCTTTCGAGTAATCAGGTGGTGCAATCTTAACCTTATGAGTCACACACTCAGGGTCTTTCATTTTGTCATTCATTTTCCTCCTAGTGATTTCAGCTATCTCTAGGGTATCCTCTGTGTTGTGCACTAAAGCCGGGACATGATTGTTTTTGATAATTTCATAACCATTATATAGAGCAGGCTGAACTTGCTTTGCACGGGTGAGGCATAAAGGGTTCTTGTAGCCAATAGCTACCTTATTCTGTTCATTATAATAGGGCTTTGGTTTACACAACATGTGAACTGTTTGAAGAGACTGGTCTTGTTTGTATAATTTATCCTCGACCTTTTCTTTTAAAGCTTTCATGTCCAAAAATTCTTCAAGGTATTTGTTTTCTTTCTGTTTAAAATCCTTTTTCAAAGACGTAACTTCTTCTACCATTGACTTGTTATGGTTGATGGTAGAAGCAAGTTGCATTTTTACAGAATGAAGTTCCTTTTTTAAATTTTCTTCCTTAATATTACGGTCAGTGATAACTATTCTTAATTGTTCATCAATCTTTTGTTCTCTTTCCGTTAATTCAAACCTGGCTCGTCTTTCATACAGTTCAACTTGTTCCTTATATGTTGCAAGTTCAGCAGTTAATAAATTATCAACTACTGTGTTCCGTGTTGTGTTAGAGACAGATTGGGCATGCGGTTCATGCATATCATTAAATATCATCATGTATGCATCATTTGGAACAGAAGATACATTACTTTGTACAACTGGCACTGCGTTGTCCTTTACATACTGATCATACGGAATCATATTACTATCACTCGTATAATCAGTATGCGAGTCAACAACGTAGTTTGGTTGTACATCGTCATGCATCTCGTGTTCTTCATGATGTTCACAGATAGCATCCTGATAGTGATCATGGTCGTGTACCTCAGATAGAATGTCCGAGTCATAAGACGGACCGGCTTCATCATAAACCGGATCTGCGGATGATAGATTAGCCATGAACATAGTCTGTGTCGTGGGAGCCTCATCAACATCAGAATCAAAAGCATCACAGTCATCCGCTTGAAACACATTATCCACATTGAGTGCTAAGTCCTGTACAGGTTGCTCATCCAAATCTTCATCAATAGCGTTGTCTTGTCCACCTGCAAGAAACAATAACTGCTCTTCATCCAATGCCACCCCATTCTCCTGAGCTTGCATCAGCAACATCTTGTCTTTGAAGTATTCGGAGTTCTGTGGACGCTTGGGTTGAGTGTAATTCCTTGCTATGTGGCCTATACCGTTGCAGTTGTAGCACTTAATCTGCCTTGCTTGACCTGGATTAGCATTCCCAACTCTGTTCTGTGCTCCCCCATAACCAGCTGCACCTCCACCCCGTGCATTGTTCCCCTGACCTCTATTCTGTCGACCCTGAACATTCTGAACCACAACCCTTCCGTCTTGAACTGTAGCTTGGTTTCTTGTATTTGATGAAGTTCTGAGTTGATTGTTTGTTTGAGGTAGGTATGTTTTGTATGATTGGGTGAGTAGGGCAAGTGTGTTGGTTAAATTCTTAATTAAGTTGTCTATTGAAGAGAGTCCCGAATCAAGTTGAGTGTTGTCAGCAAAGTGTGGTAGAGCATATGTGGATGGTAGAGTTGTAGATGATTGTGAATAGTGCTGCTGGTGTGAGACATTTGACATCAAAGCAAGTGGATCCACAGTGTGTTGAGTGAATCGATCCAGCATCATTTTGTTCTCATTGGCATGTGCCTCGTGTTGCTTCAGATAAGCATACAACTGATCATAGTTGGAGTCCCTCAATCCTCTGTTCAGTTTCACTGCTGTTACAAATCTACCCCATTCAGGCAACATGTTGTTCACAAACTTGGAGTTCAGCTGCATTCTGGACATGGTCATCTTGATGTTCCGCATGTCATTGATGAGTTTGGCAAACCGGACATAGTAGTCGTGAATGGTTTCTCCCTTGTTCTGACGGAAGTGTTCAAAGTCATCATACAGTTGTGATTCACGGTCCTCTTTTGTTAATTCCGAACCTTCCAGGAGCATCTTCACATTGTCCCATATGTCCTTTGCATCGGTGTAATGATTGATAAGAGAGTAGATATCTTTTGGCAGCCCTTGAAGTAGGATGTTCGTTGCCCGAATGTCAGCATTGTACCTTTCCTTATCTTCAGGTGACAAGTCAGAATAGACTCGTGGTCGTTCTGGACCTAGATGTGGGGCACCTTCAGTCCCTTCAGCTAGTGTTTCCCGAAATGTCCCCATCTGAAATGGTCCTTCATCAATTGACTTCAGAATGTTCACACCATTCTCTTTACCCCGACAATACAGTCGAATACGTTGTTGCCATGATGCAAAGTCAGTCCTATCAAGCATAGGTGGTCGGGTATCTGAACCGGCACATTGGATGTCTTCCGAAAGATTAGCCATCGTAATAGATTGTGAAATGATTAAGTTGATCGAACAATGATTAGTGATTGTATGTTAAAAGTGGTGATTGATTGTGTGAAATGGTGAATTGTTGTAAAAGGTTGTTAGGATTACAGGTTGAAGAATTTAGTTCAAAAATCCAAAAAGTCAACAACTCGCTGGATGTAACTCGCTGGAAGAGAGTAGACAACTCGCTGACAAGAAAGTAAATTGACAGAGTTCCTGTTCATACGTCGCTAGAGAAAGATCTTCAAAAACCTGTAACTCGCTATGCTTAACTCGCTGGAAGAGAGTAGCCAACTCGCTGGCCAGAAATTAAATTGACATAGTTCCTGTTCACAAGTCGCTAGAAAAAGATCTTTAAAAACCTGTAACTCGCTATGCTTAACTCGCTGGAAGAGAGTAGACAACTCGCTGGCCAAAAATTAAATTGACATAGTTCCTGTTCACAAGTCGCTAGAAAAAGATCTTCAAAAACCTGTAACTCGCTATGCTTAACTCGCTAGTATCCAACTCGCTACCTGTAAGTCGCTAGATCCAACTCGCTAACTGGAAGAGAAGAAAACTCGTTGGACTTAACTCGCTACCTACGCAAGACGAAAACTCGCTGACACTGTACTTACTGACACACAATGTACTATTCTGATAACTCGCCAGTACAGTAACTTAACTCGCTACGAAGAACTGCGAACAGTGATCTAACTCGATGGAATGAAAAACTTGGGTTTTCACTTAAAAATCACCCTTTTGAACGTTTTTTCCTGGTTTCTTTTGCACAACTTGGTACTAGAAGACTATAGCAACTATAAAAACATGAACTTTAAAATCACAAACGTCAAGATCAAAGAAAACCAAGAACAAGACTATAAACCTTCAAAAACCAAACTTTTGATCTAAACTAACCAAGAAAACGCGCACACAATCTAGCTAATCATCCCATGTGCTCTGATACCAATTGTAGGATATTGGAAATCATAACACAATTGAATGACTAGTGGATTAGCCAAGTTTTAGAGAGAGAAAGTGAGAGAACTTTCTAGAGTAAGAAAATGAACTTGTATTAATGAAATGACTAACCCACCTCTTCCATGGCATGGAAGAGGCTTATATAGTTACAATGAAACAGGCCTAAGGCCTTGGTGAAGGGCTAATACGTTGGGTTAATACTCGGCCCATTACCGAACATTATACATTAACTACTTAACTACGAGCAACAATAAACGGTAAAATACACGGGGTGACCGAGTCTTTTTCTAATATCTAACAGTTACAATTATGGTATCAGAGCCAGGTTACGCCCTGTAGAACCTAGGTTATGACCTGTGAGGATTGGGTAGACATTAGGTTTTCTTTTGATATGACCGCTTCCTTTCGTATTTTGATCTTAACTCTAAATACCTGCTGCTAAGGGGCAAGTATTTTCTTTGACCAAGGATCAGGCGGCTAACTCTTCAGGTACCATTTCGGGAACTCTCTTCTTGAATGGTCATGCTTTTTTTGTCTTATTTTATACGAGTGCAACACATTCTGTGGTTTCGGTTTTATTTGCTAAACACATTAGCATCTCCCCTACGCTACTTAATTATACCTTATCGATATCCACGCCTATGAAAAGTCTGACCAAGAATATCAGAACTGTCCGCTTTGTTTTGATGATAAGATTCGTTTTGCTAATTTGCTTCCCTTAGAAATGAGTGACTTCGATATTATTCTTGGTATGGATTGGTTGGCTGAACATCGCACCCCTATCGTTTGTCATACCAATCGTGTCATCTTTGGTGATCTAAATAACCCTGAATTCATCTACTTATTTCAAATTCGATTTCAATTTCGATTTTAATTTCGAGGTCGAAATTTTCTTTTTAGAGGGGAAGAGTTGTAAAACTCAAAAATTTGGTTTACATTTTTATTTCACCATTTTGAATATAATTTAAGTTTGAATAATAAGTCTTTAATATTAAAACCTTAGGTTATAATTATTTGTGTATTATAAATACATAACATAAGGTATTTGTTATATATATATATATATATATATATATATATATATATATATATATATATATATATATATATATATGCCCCGCTCCTTATTTAGTCTGAATATCTCTTTGTTTTATTTACTAAACCTATCTTTAAGTCTTAAGTGTAAAAGATATAAGCAAATCCTTTTAAATCTTCTAAAGAATACAAGACATTTTTGTCCCCATTTCTCTCTATATATATGGCCAGCTCTATCCCCTCTCCCTCATTATTCTCTCTCAAAAATTTTACTCCAAAACTTGTGTTCATCCATAGACTTTGCAAGAAGAAGAATGTGGTGTAGTAATTGGTGATTTCGGTAGTGTTTTTCAAGCCTTGGTGTTTTTAGTGTGATTCTTGGATTTAATTCTTTGGTGTTATTGTTCTTGTGATCCTCTCCGTTCTTGATTCTCTAAGGTATTCCATGTTCTTTTGAATTCATTCTATGTGTCACCATGATTACACATAAGTTTTGCATAAAATCATAAAATTGTAAAAGGAAAACATGTGTAATAATCTTATAAAATTCTTTATGATTGAACATAAAATAATCTTGTTAAAATCATGTTATGAAACCCTAGATCATCATTAATGATATTTTAATGAAAACCTACAAGATTAGAAATCCTAGGGTATGTTTTTATGAAGAGGATTGGTTAGAATTAGGGTTTATATGTCTTTATGTTTCTGTCCAGAATTTTGGGTCATATGAACTGGTATCACTTGGTGATCAAAGAACGAGTATATGACATGATTCATTGAGTCGAAAGTTAAATTCAAAGGGTCTAGTTCTAGGAAATCAGTTGGCTCAGTCCATTGAAGGTCGGGAAGGATGATTTTTAATATTTATAAGATTAATGAGTGTCGAATCTGGAAATTCTATTCCGAAAAACTCATAGGTAGTATTTTGATTTTAATCTCAAACCGTAGAGTTATTAGCCTTTAAAAATCGATCAAGTAAATCTTTAAGATATTAGCTTACATCCGATGATTTGTTTCAGAGTATTTTTGAGTTGTCTAAGTACAGATTTTTACGCGTGAACATTTCGAAAGTACCACCGGGCGTCATATTCTGGATCAGTATTTAGGTAACGATGGTAAAGGGGTAATTTATACATGGAAATAAAATCAACCAAATTCAGGGGCAACTAGACACATGTGGGTAACCGTCTGTGGATTTTTTGGTAGAAATTTTAGGTAAGGTACGTTAAAATGGTCTTAGTAAAAATATGGAAACCAACTCATTAAAAAGTTCACGATTTCTGAAAATTTAAAAACACCTAATTAGGTTTCATTAATGTGCTATAAGAGGTAGAGAATAAGCAATGATCATATAAAATAAGAAAGTAAAAAAGAAATGTAAAGCCTGGGTCTTAGTAGATTTGGTAAAGAGGGAGTGATCTCTTATCCTTTGTGTTCTATCTCTCCGTTGGCGTGTTGTAATGTACTGAAAATACCATCGTTTAGTAAGGCCACCACTTCAGCTGACATATCATTAGTTATTTAGTCTCCTTTGGTTCATTTGATAATCCGTCTGAATTTGCTATCCGTACTCATGCTCATTGATATACATGAAAATTCTGTTGATTGTATTCGCCATCCATGATTCCTTTTGAGTCTTTTGTTTTGAATATAGATAATTAGATCCATTATCTATGATTGAGCAGCGAGTTTATTGGTAACTTGTTCAGTTGCTTTAAATCTTGCCCGAGGCTATGTTGAACTGAGTCAGTGGGAGTACCATGACCATGTCATATATGATGCACCAATGGCGATGCATGACACTATCTGTGGCGGTGTGATAGTCCACAGACGTCCCTTTATGAATGATGGCCTTTGATAGTTATTAGCTTACATGTGAATGTATACTTCGGCCATGTAATTGTGTAATGAATGGATATGACTTTGTTTGCAGGGAGCGTAAGGATGCGTCCAAGTACTTGTGTTCTCCGTCCGTTCAGGGGGGGTGAATGGTTATGTGTGTGCTAACCCCCATAGCACATGTTGTGTCATCAGGAGTTGCAAATCCTGTGTACAACTTATTATGTGGCTATATGATTATATCTGTTTAGGGTCTATTCATGTATCATGTTTAGACATTTATCTGAGCCTCGGGCATTCCTTTAGTTATACTTGATTCTAATCTCATTGATTCATATTTCGTATGAAATTTGTTTAGCAGGTTCTCGTGATTCATTTCATTTATTCTTTTGTCTTATTACCTTTTTATTATTATATATGCTCACTGAGCGTTAGCTCAGCCGCATTTTTCTTTTCCTGTGGCAGGTAATAAGTGGGATGCTGAGATTTGAGTGTTGAGAGTAGGAAGCTTTTAAAGGACCGACCCTTGATAGATTTCCATTGTTTGGATTTATGTATTAAAAGACTTTCTCGCTACAAAGAATCTCTTTCATTAACACTAGTTGGAATTTTTAAAATACTTTTAGAGTATTTGTTTCATGACTTAGTATGTTTTAACTTTAGAAAACTAAAAAAACTTAAAACATATCTTAAAATAAGCTATAATAAGCTAATTTAAATCAACATTGAGCAAAGATAGGCTACACTCTAAACACATTTGCCCTTAACATAAGACCCTTATGCTTAAACCAAATTCTATCCTACTTGACTGTTTTTTTTTCACCAAAAGACTTTTCCTAGGTTTATTGATTCAAAACAGATGGACAATGACGCATTTGTAACTCATTTTAAGCACAAAAACAATCAAATGGATTTTCAAAGAATTCAACTTATAAGCAAATTTAGAAACCTTAAAACTAGCAGATTTTAAGATTTTGATAAAACAAACTACAATACTCAACTAAACCTACTTCTAGCTTATGAAAACTAAAACTAAGACCTTATTTGAGCTTATGGAAACTTAGTTGAGACCCAAAGACAGAATACACCGCATTTGACCCATTTTTAGTTCTTAACCCAAACACCCCTTTAAAATCTAAAAATCTCATTATAAGCTAAAACAGACCAAAATAAGCTATGATTATTGAAAACAGATGATGAACTATGATTACAAATGACAAATAAGCAAAAACCAAAGAAAATTAAGCACTCTACTATAAGCTAAACTAACAAGCTAAAAGAATTCAAATAAGGACATATTCTAAGTAAACTTAAACTAAACTATTCTAAGCTATAAACTGAACACATGTAGCAATTTTAAGACAAAATAAGCTCAATTAAGCAATTAAAAGCATAGAATAAGCAAAGAAATAAGCTAAATGAGAAAATAAGCTAAAAAGAGTAATTGAGAGAGTACCTTTGTCCTTTGCTCAAAACAAGGACTTAAGTGCTCTTAAGAGCTTATATACATGCTCCAGCTTGTTAAAAACAAGCTGGTATGGTCCAATAAGCCCTTCCATAATTGGCTTATCATCCAAAAAGCTCAAAACCACATTGCTTAACCAATTTGGTGTATAATTTAAACAACTTGTACAAATAAGCTTGAGAAGCTTATTTGTACAAGTAAACACTAATTTGATACTAAAACAGTTTATAACATCTTATAGAACAGCTTATATGATTTTGAGTGAATGAGTAAAAAATGAAACAGGACAATGTAAAGTAAAAATTACTTTTATTAATTCATAAAAAAGAGTATAGAGCTTGAATTTAAGAAAAATACATGAAAAATAAGCATAAAATAAGCTGGAATTAATCTACACTACTCCTAAACTATACTACACTAGATAATAAACATTGTGTGATATTCGTGGGTATTTATAGGCTGGAAGTGAAACTTCTAGGCCTTGAGGAGCGTCCCTATCTTCAATCCTTAGCCCTCCATCTTCAAAACCCATCTTTTTAAGCGTTAGATCACGTACACGTCCTTTCCACCAATCAAATGAGAGGGGATTGCCAGCGTGGCCCGAATAAGTGTCAGAGGTGTCAGAGCTTAGCCTTCTAGAAGGGGTGAAACGGGATGGGGAGTTGGTTTTACCCCGCGTTATTTGTTTCAGTGAATAATGGGAGGGATGAGGAGGAATAGTAACTCGTTCTTATTTAATTTGACCGTGTTTGACTTGAGTCCAAGTTTATGGTATTGGGCTTAGTCTTGGGCTTGGACTGTTTTAGTTATGGATTTGGAATTTGGACTTTTATATAAGGCTTAGGGATTTAGGCTTATATTCTTATCATTTAATTGATAATGGGCTGACCCGGCCCATGAAACGGGTACGGGTTGGCCCATTAAAAATGAATACGCCTTCGGCTTCGCTTTTCTAACGCTTTTCCAATCTCGTGCTCGGTTTTGTCCGTTTTGGCTTCGTTTTTGTCAATTTTTGATATATCCGTTACCTGCAAGACATAATTCACAAAACACACATATACAATGTATTTTTCATATATTATTGATCATTTAAGCTTGTTTTAATAAGGAACGATGATATGTGATTAAACACATATTAAAAATCCCCTATACTAAGCTATTGTCGTGTCCTCACGCAATGTCATATACACACATAGAAAACTAAAAAATTTAACCCCCTTAGACTAATTTCCTCGATAAGTAGCTAAGTGTTCATCTAATGGGATTAAGAAATTACTTGTTTAAAATGCCCCGTTTTACCATTTTTTCAATCATAACTTTAAGGATCACAGAACAAGAAACACTAAAAGGATAAATTCATCGTCCTCGATTTTTCACCTGCCCTAAACCAAGCTTAAAAACGAAATCATTGTTAAATACAAGTTAAGATGCTCACACTACTCATAAATGTTAATTGTGTACACATAGTGATGTTACAATTTTATACGTATAATACTAAAGTATAAGAAATTCACTAGAAATCCTTGAGGACAAAGATTAAAAGTAAAAATCTATACAAAATTATCGTACGTTTTACCGGTAAGTGTTCACCGGGTCGTTTATACCCCAAGAATTATGAATTGAGACTCCGTTTTAATTTGTACAACGATTTGAATGGTTTCGAAGATTTTGATTTGATTATCTATTTTTACAGCTAAAGGAACATAAAACATATAAAGGAAACAACTAAGCATGTAATAAAATACGAAAATGATAACAGGAATTAAAAGAAACGCGTCTAAAAAGCAAGTATACTAATTTTAAGTCCTACGAGAGCAAATTTAATTCCTAAACCTAGAATATGATAAAAGAAAATTTTATAAAAAAGAAATTTATTTTTTTTGATTAATTTTCTGTGTTTTTATAGTTTTTAAAGTTTTTAATAAAAGAAAATGATTTAAAAATAGTAAAGTTAACTCTAAAAATCTGGAAAAATCACAAATCGTATAAGATGAAAAGACTGATTTTATAAAATTAGGTCCTAAAAATAAGCTGGCCAAATAAGCCCCTAAAATCCCTGAATAAGCTACGACTTATTTTGAAAATTACATTCTCAAAATGTATTTAAAAGAATTGACTTGGGCTATCATAATAGATAGCCCTGGTCTGATGCAATGGTTAACGAGTGTGTGTTTAAGGTTGTGAGCAAGAGGTCGCAGGTTTGAGTCCTGGCCTCTTGTTTTATTATCTTTTTTATTTTTAAAAACTTTTTGAACAAACTTTTAGAACATCTCAAAATAAGCAAATTTAACAAAAGAAACTTTTTTTTGAAAATCACTAAATAAGCTAGAATTTGAGCTTAAAAACTTGACAGAAATGACTTAAAGTATTTTTGGCTATTTCACTAAAACTTAAGAACCTGTTGAGCTAAATTAAGCAAAGGCCAACACTAATTTAGCTACTATTAATCTACAACTAACCTAACAAACAAGATTGAGCCAGATTTAAGCTAAAATAACAAGCCATAAGCTGAACAAGCATTAATAAGCACCTAAGGGAAAAACAGTGTTCAAAACAGACAAACAAGCACTTTTGAGCTTATTTTTATGCCTTAAAACAGAACCTTATGACAAAGTGACTTGTACCTTTAGAAAGCTTGAACTATAAGCTACTTAAAACGGTAATCAAAAAGTAATTTGAAATTCAATTAAGCCTAGAAAAAGTTAGATGAAAAAGCTGACTATTCTATTTTTTTTTTCAAAGTTTTGATCAAAGACAAAATGATAATTTGGAGATTAAAAACAGATAACTAAATAAGATAATTTCTGCAAAATAAGTCCTAACATATCAAATTTAGCCTACAATCTACTTGTGCACTAAGTTTGAAGATCTAAAACTAACTACTACTATTTGAATTTTGAGATTGAAAAAGGTTGTTTGGATGTTTTACCTACAAGTGCAATCGACACTATTATGACCAAAAGGCCTTTCTTAAAAACTTGTTTGTACAACTTTAGAACTCTAAAACAACAGCAAAATCACTAAAAATAACCACTAGAAACAGTCAAAGGTTCAAGAGCTTATGGATCTGAGTCATGACCTCAGATCCTTACAATCTACACACAAACCTACAAAATATTGATTAAACCTATAGAAAACTTAAATTCTTACTACATAAACTTTAAAATGAGATTTAGAATTGCTTTAAAGAACCAAAAGGTAATGGACAGTACTAACTAAAGTTAGTACTGCCATATACCAATCAACTTTTTAAATTGTTCAATCTCATTTTTAGCTTATGATATTAAGAATTAGGACTTAAACTTCAAATACCAGATTATTATTAGCTTATAACAAACCTTATGATCAACTTTTTATAATCAAATAAGCAGAAATCACAAGCTATAAGTAAATAATAATATTTTTGGTATTTTTGACTGTTTTATATCAATAACATGTAAACTATGAATTAAGCTAACAATTGAACTCAAATAGCATATAACAACAATAATAAGCACTATTAAGCAAATCTAAACAGCAATAAACAAAAAATAAGCAGTGTTAAGCTAGGATGCAAAAGTAAAGTTTAAAAAAAAAATTAGAACTTACTGAAACCTTTGCTTAAACAAGGCTTATAAAAATTACTCGAGGAGTTTCTCAACAAGCTCCAGCTTATCTTATGATAAGCTGGTGTGGTCTTGGAAGCCCTTTCATAACTGGCTTCCCTTCCATATAAAAGCTAAGGTAAATTGATGGTGGATTTGAGTATTTAATAAACTCAGTTAAGCTTTTGTGAGCTTAACTGAGTGATCTATTAGCTTATGAATGAATTTGAGAGATTATTTGAGCTTATATAAGTAAAAAGAGCTTGATTAAACCATTATGCATTTAAGTAAAAACAGTAATTAACAGATGAACAATTTGTAAACTAAACTTTTATTGATATTAAAACCGAGTACAAGTTTATAAAAAGAAAATTACATTAATTTGAAAACAATAAGCTAAAATTACTTAAGCCAAAAGCTACTCTAAAAACTAGATATCTTTGTGAGTGAGGGTTGAGTTCCTTTTATAGGCAAGAGTGGAAGGATCTAGGTCTTTAAACGCTCCTTTGGATCTTAGCCCTTCATTCCTTCTAATAATTGGATCCTGATCATTAGTCGTTGGATGAGAATAGAGCACACGGATTGCCAGCGTGGCAATCCCAACTCTTTGGAACCTTTGTGTTTCTTTTGCACTACTTTTAGTGTAAATTTCCAATTTTGGTGTGTTTCTTTGATGCACGCGTGTAATCCCTTGTGTCAGAGTGAACCAATCATTGGCTTTGATGACGTTTAAGCCTGCTGACATGGAGCTTGGTACTTAGAATCTTTGAAGCCACGTAGGTCGAGTGTAGGGAAGAGTTATTTTTCATTTAAATGAGGTAATTTGAGCAGGGTAATTTTTGGGACGATGGTGAATAGTAACACATCTTTTGCGCCCTTTCCTCTTTTATATCTTTGTTTGACCCGTCATAAGGGAAGTGTTGACTTGGGCTTGGAAAGGGTTTTGGGCCATAGGTTTTGGTTTTGGGCTCAGTTAAATGAAAAGGGTTTTTGGTTAATTTAAGACTTAACGACCGTTAGTCTTTTGATATAAAAGGACTAACGGTGTTATTAATTTAGGGACTTATGGTGAAATTGATTTAACATTAAGAGCTATTTTGGTAATT
Source organism: Tanacetum coccineum (assembly GCA_026074375.1). Lineage (NCBI taxonomy): Eukaryota > Viridiplantae > Streptophyta > Magnoliopsida > Asterales > Asteraceae > Tanacetum > Tanacetum coccineum. Next base: position 17,544 of record BQNB010028527.1, read on the forward strand.
TCAGAGGTTTTGTCTTCACATGAGTTGACCATTGTTGACCTTTGTTGACTTTTGTTAACAAACATCCGGCTCTTGTGTACTCTTTCCGTCTCGTGTTCGTTTTTGTCCGGTTTTTGGTCTTTATCTTGTGATTTTTGCAATATCCGTACCTACACATCACAAAAGACAAAATGCACAATATACAAGCATAATATGTTCACTTTTCATCTTTTTAGGGTCATTTTTGGTATAAAACGGATATGTGATTTCTCACATATCACATAGCTACTTTCCGCTCCGTTATTCCTAAATCCTCTAAGGGTTTTATTCTTATTATTGGTGACAAATAAATTAAATTCTTATTCATATAAAGTAAACCCGGTTTAGACCATAATTAGTTTGAAATCCTTTCCTAAAGAGACGATATGGTGAGAGTAAGGTCCACATTAAGGTTCTAATTTCGCATAATTTAGGGGTTATCCTTTTTATTTCATCCGAAACAACTCAACTACGAGTCTAGAGACGGAAGCTTTATTTAGATAACCCTAGAGTCGAAATTTGGCTTTATTATTATTATTATTAATGCAACATTATTAAACCTCCCGGTCCTTTAAACAACTGCCACATTGGTATGCGAGCCGACCATGGTCCAAGAGTCTTATTTCGACCAGGAGATCCTTGACCTTTTTGAAAACTGTCACATCGGTATGCGAGCCGACCATGATCCAGTAAACTTTTATCAGTCTCGGATTTATTATTCTTATTATTACATACACCCTTTAAACGACTGTCACATCGGGCGCGAACCAACCATGATCCAGAAGTCTTATTTCGACTTCGGTTTATTACGTAATTATTATTATTATAGCCAAATTTCAAGTCCTGTGGTCTTTTAACTACCTAGACAACGGTAGCGAGCCGTCAAGAATCGGTAGCCTATTTCCTCACAACACTGACAAAACCTCGATGTGTACCTTAATTTCACCAGAAAGAATCTCTACGAAGGGATTTAAACTAAGAATCGCAAAAACCAAAGTAACTTTATTTATTCAACAATTATATCACGTTTATTAAGCTGGTGGGAGCAGAAAGCCACCATTAACCTTTATGAGCTCTAAAGAGATCCAACTACTCCATGTTTAGCATCTGACTTATATAAAACTCTATCATTTTTCGTTCTTCGCAAATTTAAAATCTTTAATAAAAAGATCCGCGAATGCTTAGTCTAATAAAAACAAGCTTTGCATATTTAAAGTCTATCATGGAAACTTACAAACTCTTGGCTTTTTTAAGCTAGAATTCGCGTTTTAAAGCTTCATGTATAAAAGACTAGCAAAATCTTAAATTTATATAAGTTAAGGGGCAAGCTAGAGCGCAACATGCTCGATCAAGTCAAAATTTATTCTTATTATTACCATCGAAAAGTCAAAAATTCTTGTAAAAACACTTATTTTATTTTTGAATTTTTTTTAATTTGGCCTAAAATCACATATTTTTACTATTTTTTTATTGGTGAAACGGGGTTACGTGAAGACAAGACAAATGCAAATAAGATCAAATCGAAAGATCCCCCCCCCATACTAGAACTAAACATTGTCCTCAATGTTTAAAAGGGGTCTTTACGTAAATCTAAAGCCATTTATTAATTATGCTTATAGATAAACGTTAATCAATAAGATCTAGGATATCGGATTCCCATATATAAGCATGTTAAGGATTGAAGATCGAGTGACGATGGACAAAACCACGAGCACGAGAGTCTTCATAATTCGGGCAATCCTGAACATAAAACACAAGCCACGAAACACGAGAAACGAAAGAGGCGAGCCTCCTCACGTCACACTTATTAAAAAATAAAAGAAAAAGAAAGCAATAAACACGGATTGCCTCTCGAGAAGCGCTTGTTTTTGTGCGAGTCTCTAGCTTGACTCACCTCATATCATCGTGATATTAGGATTGAAATGGGTGGAAGAGCAAATCTCCATCGGACTTTCATTCAAGATGTTTGGATAAACATTGAAGCATATGAAAGTTCCACTCCGATGAGATGCCACCGGCTCTAGAAAATAAAAACTAAAAGCGGAGATGCCGGGGTCAAAAATGATATCCTCACTCCCAGAGGAGAGATGAAAAAAAGAATCCACCGGATAGGTGAAATAAGGAAGAAAGATTCGGATAACATATGTGAGGGAAAGATAATGGCGATCCTCAAAGGGCAATTTCACATATGTTGGAGAAAAAATTTTCTCCCAAGTCCCGGGGTCGAAAACTTTGACCATACTCTTTAAATTATCAGGTTCATTATTTAAGGTTTTTGGGTCATGATCTAAAAACACCTCAGGATGGAGATTAAGGATAGTGTCATTAATAAGCAAACTCTCAAGATATATTATATCTCCCTCCGAATCATGATAACCGTCCTCAATATCCGTAGAAACACCAAAATCTAGAAAAGCATCGATCTCATCAATATCACCCCCTGGGTCGAAACACTCATCCTCATTAGCATCGGAAAGAGGTGTGACTAGTAAAGCCGGCTCATCAAGGTTAGAAACATAAGAGTCCTTGTTCTCCTCTAACACCTCATTGAAAAGAGGATTTATGTCACTAGAGATGTACTCGTCATTGAAATCAAATAGAGGATTCAAATAAATTTTAAAATATTCCTCCTGAACGTCCTCCTAAGGAAGTAACTCGTCATCACTCGAGGTAAAATCATCATTAGCATCGAAGAGAGGATTAGAGAAAGTTACGAAATTATCACAAAAAGGCAAATCACACTCACTGTCACTGTCGGATGTATCCTCGGACTCACTTGGGATTGGGACAAGATCCTCAACACTAGACTTTATGAATTCATTCGGTTCCTTTTCAGGAATAGTGCTAAGATTCTCATCCCCCATGATGAGAGAGTCTTCGGGCTCCATAGTCGGTAAGACGGGTGTGATTGCAATAGACGGAGGAATTTGAGAAGTAATTTTATTTAAAGGAATAGTACTCTCCTCGTCATCATCGTCATCATTGTCATCATAGCAAAGAGAATTAAAATGTCGCGAAGGCTCAGGAATATAAGTTTCATGACTTATTTCATCATTTTTAGGTTGATAATCTTTAAGCATATTATTCGATAGAAACTCATGCATCATCGTTTTTATTTCTTGAATCGTATCTTGGAAATTTATTTCATTAAGAGGATGATGATTGATGGAATTTTACGGGGGTTGGTTAAAACCGTAAGAATTAGAATCATAGCAAGGGTTAAGCTCAGAGTAGTTTTGATGCCACAGTTGACATTGATAATCTTCATGAGGACCCCCATATTTTTCACAATTAAGATATTGTTGTGGAAAACTCGATGAATTTTGTGGATAATAATTATCGTAGCCCGGTTCATGCTCATAGACAAGCGGTACCCGTGGTGGACAATCATAACCATAATGAGCGCCGTTCCCACATAATTCACACGAGTATGATTCATACTGGGGTTGTGGAGGGTGGGTGAAAATGTTTGAAGGATCATTGAAAGAGTTCGAATTAGGAGCATCAATGGATGAATTTCCATCTCTTGAAGGGCAAAACAAACAAAATCCTCCTCTAAGATTATATCCACACCACTTGCAAGTACACTGTTGACAATGTACACCATCTTCTAATGGATCTCCACACCCAAAACAATGAAATTGGTCGAACGAAGATGTTTGGGGCTGTGAAGGTGGGTAGGAAAAATCGGGTGTTTCATCATTTGAAATGGGATCGAAGTTACGGACAAACTCGTCTCCGAAACTCACATTGGTACATTGCTGACAATTTACACTGTTAAACGGACCTCCACACCATGAGCACCTCGAAAACCAAGACATGTTGAAGAATTGTCGGATAAGAATTAAATGAATAAGAGGATAGAGAATAATATTTATAGATTTTTTTTAAAAACAATAAATAAGGATAAGAAATTAAAATAAGAAAGAAAAGTATTTTTGGTAACCAATAGTCAAAGGTGCACGGTAGCTCTCTAGAAAATGCACAAAGAAGCAGAGGAGCGGGTAAGCGCGAAGCGTTTTAAAAACCTTCTCCTTTCAGATCGAAGTAATATCGACCCTCCTTATACCTCTCTTATAGTTTGTTTTACTAAAGGTGAGCCGATTTTACAATTAAGACACGGTTATTTTCAATATTAAAATAAAAGAAAATAAAAATAGAAGTATAAGCTATTTTTGTATTTTTATATAAAATAAAACAAAAACTTTCACGGGGAAAGGATCTTCAAGGCTTTTACACGAACAATCCCGTAAAAATCGCTATACCTCTCCCCGGCAGCGGCGCCATTTTGATATTCCATTACTAGTGTCAAATAATAAACCCTCAGATATAAAATAAAATACATATACATAATCAAAGTATCATACAAATTATTCTTAGGAAAGAATAATAAGTAATCAACACGGGTATCGTTCTCCTCAGTGAGAGGTGAATGGAAATCTACGTTCATGTTTAAATTGAGCTTGATTGTCATTTAAGTTTTGGTTTTGGTTTCTAAATCAACTAATGCGAAGAGAAAATCAATAAAGGCACGCTAATCTAGAAATTAAGGCAACTTAAAAATCTAATGACATTTAAAGCAATTAAAAACTAATTAAAAACTAAATTTAACTCTCTAATAAACTAAAAATGACAAATTAAAATTCTAAAAACTCAAAATACAAATTTCTTAAACTAAATGACTTAAACTAATTTTTAAAAGACAGAAAATATTTTTATATATTTTTAAACTATTTAAAACTATTTTTTAAGCTAAATAATACTAAAAAATAGATTAAAAATACTAAACTTGATTCTAAAAATTTGAGAAAATTACTAAAAATACTTAACACTATTCCTAAGGTTTAAAAAGAAAAACGAAGCAAAAAGCTAAAACCAATAAGCTGGGAAAAATCAAATAAGCAGAATAAGCTAAATCTAAAATGCATATATGAAATAAATGGTGTAAGGGATAAATGAAAAAGTCCCAGGGGTGCATTGGTAAGACGTGTGTATGTTGAGGGGGAGGTCACATGTTCGAGTCCTGTGACCTTCCTTTTTGTAAAAACAAATTTTTTTTTTGAAAAAGCTAAAAAATAAGCAACAATAAGCAACTTTAATAAAGGGCTTATTTCCAGAACTCACTAATAAGCTAGAAAAAGCTAATCAAAAGGTGACAGATTTGCTTATTTTGACTTAAAGACATTTAGCTAAACTGTTTAGACTTTCTGAACTCGATAAGCAATAAGAAAAGCAACTAAGCTGAAAACAAATAATGACCTAGACCTAATAAGCACTAATGACTTACGAATAAGCAAATCAAATAAGCTAAAAATCATTAAAAGACATAAGATAGCAGACTTATAAAATGGATTTTTTAGAACTTTTGGCAGATTTTAAGCTAAGAATGAAACTAATAAGCAATAGGTAAAAAGCTAAAAAGCAAAAACAAATGAAGTACTAAACTCAAATGACTCAAATAAGCAAGAATTAAGTAGACATGACAAAGAAATAAGCTAGAAAAGGCTAATGCAAATGGCAGACTACACTACTTGATATTGGACTTTTTGAAATAAAATGACTACTTTTTAGCTTAAAATTAAGACTCACAAACTACTTTAGAAAACTAAAAAAACTTAAAACATATCTTAAAATAAGCTATAATAAGCTAATTTAAATCAACATTGAGCAAAGATAGGCTACACTCTAAACACATTTGCCTTTAACATAAGACCCTTATGCTTAAACCAAATTCTATCCTACTTGACTGTTTTTTTCACCAAAAGACTTTTCCTAGGTTTATTGATTCAAAACAAATGGACAATGATGCATTTGTAACTCATTTTAAGCACAAAAATAACAACTTAAATGGATTTTCAAAGAATTCAACTTATAAGCAGATTTAGAAACCTTAAAACTAGCAGATTTTAAGATTTTGATAAAACAAACTACAATACTCAACTAAACTTACTTCTAGCTTATGAAAACTAGAACTAAGACCTTATTTGAGCTTATGGAAACTTAGTTGAGACCCAAACACAAAATACACCTCATTTGACCCATTTTTAATTCTTAACCTAAACACCCCTTTAAAATCTAAAAATCTCATTATAAGCTAAAACAAACCCAAATAAGCTATGATTATTGATAACAGATGATGAACTATGATTACAAATGACAAATAAGCAAAAACCAAAGAAAGTTAAACACTCTACTATAAGCTAAACTAACAAGCTAAAAGAACTCAAATAAGGACAGATTCTAAGTAAACTTAAACTAAACTATTCTAAGCTATAAACTAAACACATGTAGCAATTTTAAGACAGAATAAGCTCAATTAAGCAATTAAAAGCATAAAATAAGCAAATCAATAAGCTAGATGAGAAAATAAGCTAAAAAGAGTAAATGAGAACGTACCTTTGTCCTTTGCTCAAAACAAGGACTTAAGTGCTCTTAAGAGCTAACAAGCTAGTAAGGTCCAATAAGCTCTTTAATAATTAGCTAATCATCCAAAAAGCTCAAAACCATAATGCTTAACCAATTTGTTGTATAATTTGAATAGCTTGAACAAATAAGCTTGAGAAGCTTATTTGTACAAGTAAACACTAATTTGATACTAAAACATCTTATAGAACAGCTTATATGATTTTGAGTGAATGAGTAAAAAATGAAACATGACAATGTAAAGTAAAAATTACTTTTATTAATTCATAAAAAGAGTACATAGCTTGAATTTAAGAAAAATACATGAAAAATAAGCATAAAATAAGTTGGAATTAATCTACACTACTCCTAAACTATGCTACACTAGATAAGAAACATTGTGTGATATTCGTGGGTATTTATAGGCTGGAAGTGAAACTTCTAGGCCTTGAGGAGCGTCCCCATCTTCAATCCTTAGCCCTTGATCAAAATCCATTTTCAAATCCCATCTTTTTAAGCGTTGGATGACGTACACGTCCTTTCCACCAATTAAATGAGAGGGGATTGCCAGCGTGGCCCGAATAAGTGTTAGAGGTGTCAGAGCTTAGCCTTCTAGAAGGGATGAAACGGGATAAGGAGTTGATTTTACCCTACGTTATTTGTTTCAGTGAATAATGGGAGGGAGGAGGAGGAATAGTAACTCGTTCTTATTTAATTTGACCGTGTTTGACTTGAGTCCAAGTTTATGGTATTGGGCTTAGTCTTGGGCTTGGACTGTTTTAGTTATGGATTTGGAATTTAGACTTTTAAATAAGGCTTAGGGATTTAGGCTTATATTCTTATCATTCAATTGATAATGGGCTGCCCCGGCCCATGAAACGGGTACGGGTTGGCCCACTAAAAATGAATACACCTTCGGCTTCACTTTTCTCACGCTCTTCCAATCCCGTGCTCGGTTTTGTCCGTTTTGGCTTCGTTTTTGTTCATTTTTGATATATTCATTACCTGCAAGACATAATTCACAAAACAACACATATACAATGTATTTTTCATATATTATTGGTCATTTAAGCTTGTTTTAATAAGGAAAGATGATATGTGATTAAACACATATCAGTGTCCGAGGGCGTGACGTCATAATATACATCGCACAACACACGAGAGAATGACCACTAATGGACGTTTTGAAAATCATAACTCGTTGCATTGTTTATAAATAGATAAGTCGTACAAGATTCAAAGAAAAGTAAACATTTGCGAAAGCATAAGTAAAATGTAGCGGAAGCATAATTTGGTTTACAAAAAGACAACGATTATGAATGAGAAATAAAGTCTTTGTAATAGTATCATATTTCACGTAGACTCCACATAGCACGTAAAGAAGTCCAAAGCTAATCACTTGAGAAAAATATGCTAAAAACGGTCAACATAAAGTTGAGTGAATTCATAGGTTTAAGTAAAGCATTTACAAGAATAAAAAACGTTTAGTGGATACTTCTTCACTCGGTATTATGAAAAGTATTTAGTAACTGGAAATGTTCAACCAAAGTAGTGTGGACCACAAGTTATAAAATGTATGTGACCGTTATAACAAATACAACTTCACATAAAAGGGGTATTTATTGTTGCACTAAGCTCATGACACCGAAGCTAATAACGGAAGTAGCATATAACATGCCAAGTAATTGCTTGCCCTTACAGGTGTCTGACCAAAGACCACCTAACCAGATTCGACGTGAAATATATCCGCTTGTTCTTGGCAAACTCGAACAGTAAGTGCTTCTTACCCGGATAGGGATAATTAGTCCCAATAGATCTATTTATTCACTCGCGCTCACTTAACCAATAGGACTGTTATAGTGATTAACTGTTCATGATATTTCGGGCAATAGTGGTCTAACACTACTTAGGCAACACGTAAACAGGGAGAGTAAATCAAGATACTTGGGTCCATACTAAAAGCAACCAACGTTTTTGAGAAAGCTTAAAGTACTTATATCTATAAGTAAAAATGAGTGTAATATCAGTCACGTAACAAGTTTGAAATCAACGTATACAAGTTTGAAATTCAGTAGTGTAAACGTGTTTGTAAACTAGCATGTTTCTCACCCCAAAAGTTATAAAATATTTATTCAAAATGAGTAAAAAGTGGGGCTATGAACTCACCTCGATGTTGCAGAACAATGAGCAGAAATGCAAATAATAAGCACAACACAAACGGAAAACGGAACGGCTCGACAAAGAAGATGCAGCTTAACTTAACGGCTATGTCCCACTAGTTTAGGGTGATGAATTTGGGTTTTCCGATGGATGAGTACATCAACGCGACACGTTAATAAAGGATTTAGATTACAAGTCATAAGAGTTTAGTGGTTGGTTAAATAAAATAAATCAAAAAGCAAACGCAAAGTATGTAATATATTCCGTATATATTACATATGAAAAAAGGAACAATTATATAATTCATATGGTGAATTATATAATAAAGACAAACAACCAAAAGAATAAGTCGCAATATATAATACTTTACAAGTATTATATAAGAAACGTGAGAAAAATAATTGGAACAAAATAAGTCGGCCTGTGTTTGGAAATCACCAAATAAATTAATAAAGAGTTCTTGCATGAAAGTAAACACACGTTTTAAAGTTACAAATTAGGTAAATAACATTTTCAAAGTTTTTACAAAAAATATTATTTTATCTATTAGTCGGGGATTATAAAATAATATCTTATAATTCAGTATTTCGTTACGCGTTTTAAGTAAACTAGTTGTCTTATTTGTAAAAGTATAGTTTTCGTTTATTTACCGGTTTATTGTATCATTACAATTTAATAATCTTAATACTATATCTCATTCTTTTATCGGTTTTTCTAAAATAATAGAAATTTTAATGAAAAATACTAAGTACATAAATTTTTATAAATTTTGGCATGACCTATTTGTTTATACAACGTTTCCTATTTTTTACAAAATTTAACTTTTTCCCTTTTAATCAAACCATGTTGCAAAATACACGCGTGTTTCAATATCTATATCTAAACGAAACTAAATAGTAACAAAATAAGTAAAACCAAACACACCCTTATCGATGTAACACAGCGAACCAAACGCCCCTAACCCAAAACGCATACCGTTGGGGACAGCATTTCTGAGATAATTCAAAAGGGGGGGGGGGGGTAGGAAGTTCATTTCGATAACAGTGGAGCGGGGTATTTATTTCATATACAATTAGGGTCATTGTTGGGAGGGTTTTATGAGTTTACAAGTTTTAGAAAAGGGGGGGAATGTGGGGGATAGTTTATTTAGACCGCGGGGGAGGGGGTGGGTGTGGTTTAACACTTTCTGGGTGTTGGTATGTATTTTTTTTTTTGTTGGGGTTGTGGGGGTTTCGGGATGGAGGGTGGTTTTTTAAATTATTAGGGTTGGTTAGTTAAGAGTGAGAGAATTTGTAGCAATGACTTTATGTGTTATCTGGAGGGTTTCCTTATTTTCATATGTTGTTGGCGCTTGTTTATGGGGGGTGGGGGGTGGGTTGTTGTGGGTGTATTTCATTCCGTTTAGTTCTCAGGGGGGGTTTAGGGGGGGGGGTTTGCTGGGGGTTTTACAATTTTCTCAGATAATGGTGAGTTTTCGTGAAAGGGGGGGGGTTCATGGGGGGGTGTGGGTTTGGAGGGTGGGAGGGGGATTTAGATATTGCGGTTGGGGGGATTAATAGATTTAGATATATTGATTCCAGTTGGGTAGGGTTATTTCAAGGAGGTTAAGGAGAATGAGCAAGGTTGACCGGTTGCTGCTGTCCCAAACGCACCCTTAGGGGCAGCAAAACAGCGAACCAAACACCCTTGTTTGGGTGGTTAACTGCCGAACCAAACGCACCCTATGCGCTGTTAAAACAACCAACCAAACGCACCCTTAAGTGCTGTAAAACAGCTAACCAAACGCCCCTTTTGGGCCAGGTTTGCACATAAACAAACGCCCTCTTTGGGCAGTAATACGCAGAAGCAAACACACCCTTACGGGTTGTTGAACGAAAAAACAAACACCCTATACGGGCGTGTATATCAACCGAAATAAAAGAACAAAACCATACTAAATCAATCAAAGACGAAACAAGTTAAAACAAACACAACCACACAAATTATTATTAGTTTTTAAGAAAATATGAACCATCAAACCTCGGAATAATATGAGGAGTGAAATGGTGGTTTACGGCGCTGCCGTCGTGGTAGGGGTTGACGTGATGCGGCGGCTGAGCGACGGAGTGGTGGTGGTGCGCGGTTGACGGTGATGATGGAGGTGACGAGGTGATGGTGGCGTGGTGGTGTGGTTGATGATGGCAGCGGCTGTGGTGGTTTGGAGATGGTGGCTGCGAAGGTGGTGGTGTGGCGGCGATGGATGTACGACGGATGATGGAGGTGGCTGCCGTGGAGATGGTTGCGGTGGTGAGGCGGGTGGAAGATGGTGGTGATCGTTACGGTGGCTGCGGGGGGTGGTGATGGCGTGGAGGAGATGGTCGTGGTGGGGAGCGGCGGTGTTGTGGCAGCGGGGTGATGGCGATGCGTGGCGTGGGATGTGGTGATGGCATGACGGCTGGTTACGGTGGAGGGGCGGCTGTGGTCGGAATCTGGCCGAAAATGTAGGGAGGAGCCGAAAAACTAAGGAGAGGATAGGAGATGTATAAGTGTGTGTTGGTGGCTAGGGTCAATTATGAGAAACCCTAGTTGGCTAACTATTTATACTTGGAAGTTTAAAAGGGAAGTGTAAAGTGCAACATAATTTAGGGTGGATTTTGTTAATATTGTCACAGGGACCAAAAGTGAAATTTTCTTTAAATCATAGTTCGGGACTCGTTTAAGCTAGTTAACAGATGATTCAAAACACGAAAATTACGCCGTTGCGTTTAAAATAGTTTTTCCCACGAAAATGCGTATTTACACGCCTAGTATTTTATAAATGTTGTTATAAAATATATTTAAAATGTTTATTATTTATTTGGGTATCACGGGTAAGCGTTGTCCGTAAAAATAAAACTTTAATTTGAACATTTGCGTATTTTAAATAAATGCTTATGAATACAATATTAAATACTTATCAAATTTTTTATTTAATAAAATGGATAATAAATAATAAATTTAATATATTTTAGTGTCGGCAATCGCTTTTGTTGCGTTTTTTTTAAAACATTGCGAGGTATTTAAGAAGTCATTTTCTTCCTGCTTGGTTCGAGTCTCGAGTAAAACTGAAAAGTTGTCCGGAATGTCGTTTTATGTCAAACACTAGCATACCCCATAATTAATAACTCATTTTGGCGGGTCGTTTTTGATAAGTCAACTTAGAAATAACATATATCTTCTCGTTTTCAAGTCAAATAAGTTTGAAAAATAAATTTATAAATGAGAGATAATAATAATAATTATGATTTATTAATAGTTTTTATTTGACAGTAAGAGGTCAAAACGTTAAAAAGTCAAGTCGAAACCTAAAAGTCAAAGGGTAAAATAGTCATTTAAAGTTTTAAAAATTGTCGGTCGTCACATCTATACTCTCGAGACCGATAAATCCATCTCAGTGGCGTCGAAAATGGCTCATTCTAGTTTTGTTTTTCTCTGAGAACAACCCTAAGAGCCGGTATTGAGGCAAGACCAAATGGAAGATTTTGAAATCTGAATTGAGAGGGTACTATTCTTTTCGAGCAGCTTGATAGTGGCGATGGTCTTTTTCAGGAGATGGGGAATTTTCGATGTCTTCAGTTAGGAGCCTTATTGATGACAATTCTGGAGGTAGTCAGGCCTAAAACTAGATGGATTAAGTATGTGCCTATCAAGGTTAATATTCTTGCTTGGAGAATTAAGCTAGACTATCTTCCAACGCGTCTCAACCTCTCTCGTAGAGGTATTGATTTAGAATCTATCTTGTGTGCTTCTTGTAACTCGGCGGTCGAATCTCCGAGTCACATCTTTTTTGCTTGCTCTATGGTGAAAGACTTATACAAGAACATGGCCCTTCGAGGGGGGATGCCAATAGGGACGGAGTTGTCTTCATATGAAGAGTGGTGGAATTGGTTTTCTAATCTTCGTTTTCCGTCCAAGCTTAAGATGATCTTCAAAGGAGTCTTTTACATCACTTGGTGGTTGGTTTGAAATTACCGTAACAAATCTATTTTTGGTCCTAATTTACAGCCTAAAGCTCGATTGTTTGATGACATTGTGGCTTTTTCTTTTACTTGGTGTAGATATAAATGCAAGGTTAATTTTAGTTGGGTAGATTGGTTAAAGAATCATTCGCTTATTACTTTGTAATCTTCTTTTTTAAGCTTCTTGCTAGCTTCTTAATGAAATCCGATGTTAAAAAAAAACTCTTAACACTACACCCCAAACTCACCAACCCAGTACCCACTTATACCTTCATTTTTGTCTCTTAATATTTCCTTCCTCTGAATTCACTTTTTCTCTCTCTAAAATCATCTTCTCCATCCTGAATAATCATCTTCTTCTACCCTCTCAAACCAAACATCATCTCAAATACTCCCAATATCATTATCTTCTCCAGCCTCATTGCACAAAAGCCACCACCATATCCAAATAAACCCCTTGACACCACACAATACCTCCACTACCAGATTCGGTGTCCATGGGTTTTCTTTTTAATAAATTAAGTATCAGTGGGATGATTTGGTGATGTTGGGTTCATGTTTGAATAGCGGTGGGTTTTCTTTTGAGTTTGTTTGGGATATTTGGTAACGATCTCCACCACAGATTCGGCGTCACCACACTGATCTGATGGGGTTTAAATCTTTTGAATGCGTTTTACACTTTTATCTAATTGATAAAAAGAGGTTGGGCATGAGAAAAAAGATGTATATGTGTTTTACACCTTTTTATGTAATTGATGAAAAAAAGCTGGGCATGAGAATGAAGATGTGTATATAAATGTGGATGTATAATAATAATAATAATAATATGATCAGTTTCGCTATTGCTAAAGGAGTGGGGCTCAAATAGTATCTCGGCTTCCCTCTAATTTATTGTAAATCTCTTAAGTTTCTAATAAAGTGTTTTAACAAAAAAAAAATAATAGTAATAATATTATTATTACTAATAATAATAAAATATTATATTAATAAATAAATAAAATAAAATAAAATAATAATAATAATAACTCAGAACATCGGGGCACGTGCGGTCATTCATATTTTTAATATGATTAGTTTCGCAATTGCTAAAGGAGTGGGGGTCCAGATAGTATCTCGATTTTCCTTCAATTTGTTGTAAATTATATTATTTTAATGAAGTGATGTTTATAATAAAATAATAATAATAATAATAATAATAATAATAAAAAAGGTGATGTTATAAAAAAATTTATTTTTTTATAATAAAGTGAGGTAATAATAATAATAATAATATTATTATAAAATAATAATAATAATAATAACAATAAAAATAAGGGTAAATTAAAAAAAAAAATTATTATTATAAAATAATAATAATAATTATTATTATTATTATAAAAAAATAATAGTAGTCATGAAGGAAAGGGTATTTTAGTCATTGTACATCATCATTCGAGGGTATTTTAGTCATTTTACGTTTTTTAACTAGTCAAACTAACGGTCAACGAAAATTGGACCAAAGGTGTTACGGGTCGACTAAAAACGAACTAAATTCGTTACATTTTAAATTATTGAGCCAAAACCGTTATATCCGATAAACCAGAAGGACCAAAAATGTAATTAACTCTAATTTTGGTTGACTACAAATCCCTTTTGTGGAATTTAATAGAATTAGGAGCGAGTTGCCCGACAAAGTTAATATGCATCGAGATGAGGGATACACATTGAAATGCAAACCGATGTTTTAATATTAGTACATTTATTTATTTATTTCAAAAGGGTAAAGTTAAGGGTTCACCAAATACGCTACTACGAGCTTAGTAAGAGATAGGGGCTGTTTGATAAAAAATATGATTTAGCGTTGAATGACTTAGCGATACTGAATGATTTAGTTTTGCTGAGTGATTATGATTCTGAATGAAAACGATTGTTTGATAACCTTTTAAAATCATCAAAGAAAATTACCAATATGACTTTTCGTGTGATTTAATAAGAAATAGAATAAGTAATTTAGTTAATGTTATAATTCAATTTAAATAAGGCTTACTACAGCATACTCCGTACTCTACTAGAATGAAGTATAATAAAATTATATAAAAGACGTACGAAAAGTATATTTATATTATAATATCTTTTTTTGTGTTTATTTGACCGATAGTCATTCGTATTACGAGGTAAATAGATGGAACTCATTACTAGTATTATTGAAGGGGTAGCAAAGTGCAAAAAAAAAAATATGTGAATGTATCAATATTTACGTACTGAATGGGAGGACTACCCAATTCAATTGATGCCGGCCCATTCACAATGGAATTGAACCAATCAGCATTCATTTTCTCCCTACCAAACAAGTATGTCACTGACCGATTAGGATTTGCATGCTTAATTTTTCTATTAAGTGGCTATCAAACACCCCTATAGTCTCTTGCAAAAGTCACGTCCGTCCATTGAATGAAGGAATATTTACCATTTGCGCATGACGATATCATTAATCGTGCGTAGAAAATAGCTTGGACTAAGGGTTTGTTTGTTTACCTTTTTATTAAGTGGTGTTTATATAGGAGATCACTTATCGTATAGACTTTTTAAAGAGTAAGATTTGGGTCAAGTGATTAACACATTTACTTCTGAAGAAAGAGGTCATGGGTTTGATTTTTACCCCTTGCAAAGCTGGAGGTCATTTTTTACCTTTGGTAGAACTTGAAGCAGCCTCTATACATTTGGTATGGGTAGGACTGTCTACATCTCAACCTCCCCCATACACTGTGGAAGACGATATTGAAACCCATAACCCGTATAAGACGATATTGGGAGTTACTAACTTTTTTATCGCAAAAACTTTTTATTTTATCATTTTATATTTTCCGTTATCTAGTCCTATTAAGTTAAAGATGAATATTTTTTCTTGATTTTTCGTTTATATTTAAATAATTGAGTCAATTTTGAAAACCTAAAGTTTAAGTGCGTGTTTGGTTGAGGGGTGTGGGCCTGTTGGCTTGGTAATGTAAAGGGAATTGATTTGCACACTTCACTTATTGATCGGCACACTCAAGATGTGTGTGTGTTGCCATTTATACTACTAAATTAGCTAGTGGAGTGTAAAAGTCAAGACACAAATGCTAAGGGTATAAATGACATAACATATATTTTTGAGTGTGCAAATAAATTATGAGAGTGTGCAAATCACCTCCCTAATGTAAATGATAAAAGTTGTTTGGTGAAAATTTTGGAATTTGAAAATAAAATTCATGGCCAATAGTAACGGCATAGAGGAATCCAGTCTCACCCCTTTCTTTTTCTGACCATTTTTACTTTTTTGTAGACCCACATCTCCTTTGTTAGCAACACATCATCGTAGTCTTCATTTCTTTGTCTTTTTATTATTAAAAAATTATTATATTTTAATTTT
This sequence comes from Tanacetum coccineum, assembly GCA_026074375.1. Taxonomy (NCBI): domain Eukaryota; kingdom Viridiplantae; phylum Streptophyta; class Magnoliopsida; order Asterales; family Asteraceae; genus Tanacetum; species Tanacetum coccineum. The sequence continues at coordinate 33,489 of BQNB010028527.1, forward strand.
ATAATAGTAAAATTTATTTATTTTTATATATATTTTTATAATAATAATATTTAAATCAAATTTTAAACCTAAATCTAAATCCAAATTCACTATCATACCAAACGGCCTTAGTATTTTAGCAAAAGAAAAAAAGTTCTAAGATACTCTCTCTCTTACACAATTAACTTGGAATTTGAATTTCAAATATGTTTGGTCATCGATCTCATACCGATGGCCAGAGGGCCTTCAACTTTTTTTCTTCTTCTTCTTCGTCTTAATTCATGATCATTGTTCCAAATTCAGATACCCCTCTAACAAGATTAGTTCTAGCCTTTGAGTGTGGCATATTGGGGATTTTTTAAGCTTTTCTTTTTCATCCTCGTTTAACACCATCGTAAATGTTATAGTTTATTGAAATCGGTTTTCTATTTGGACGACCTCCATCAACACACTTTTCACTTTTTCTAGCTATCCATATCACTTCGGGGATGTTCACACATGGTTTCAATGGGAGTTGATATGCACACCACACAAAGTGATGTGCACACCACAAAAATGCATATGTGGTGTTGTACCATGTGCATTACACATGTGATTTTGTTTTGGTGTGCATATCACATCCCGGTTTCAATAGTCCATGAACTAGCAACTGAGAATGTGTGTGTGTTTATAGATCGGTGTCTCAAGAACATTTGTGTGTTTTGCCCTTTGATTGTGGCAAAAGAGGCATGGTGCTGGTTTAAATGGTGTTAGATACTACTCCATATAGTACGCTTCTTTGAACTATGATGTTTTTTTAAAGGCAAAACAATTAACTATATAGATATACAAGTAAAAAGTACAAAAAGATAACAATGTCGTAAGAACTACAAATACAAAATTCTAAGGACACCGACATCTCCAAAGACCCAACATAAATTAACTAAAAGATCACACTATAGAATACAAAAACAAAAGAAGAGATAGAAAATGACCCAACGAAAGTAAAAGTCCAGTAGCTTACATGGATGGCTTAAAATAATAATTGAAGACACTTCAAACCATCCACCTCATTTCCAAGGAAAGAGTGACCAAAACTTCCAACGAAAAAATTAGAACAACCAGCTACCAATAGAAGAAGTTGAACACCAATCTATCCAAGATGTAATTGCTCCTTTAGCTCTATGCGACACCCAATAGAAGGTAAAGGACTTGTAACTCGTCGTAAACCATGGTCAAGTTTGAAACTTTATTTTCATATATTTTGTTGTTTCGAAAACGCCACACTAAGTATAACATGGACCAACATACCGGTTGCCAAATCAATCTTTGTTTTTTGTTGAACATATCATGACCAATATGATTTATTATATCATCAATTGACCCGACATTGAAATTTTCCAACTTCCACCATTTAAAGACCTTTTTTCCATCCAACTAAAACTCCAGAACATCTAATGAAGCAATGATCAAACGTTTCTATTTCATCTTGACAATGTGGGCAAAGAGTTGAGTTAAGATCCATACCAATATGTTGTAACCATGTGAGCACCGGTAATCTTCTTTGTTGTAATCGCCAAATAAAGATACAAATTTTTCTTGAGATTATCTTGCTCCACTTTGTCTCTTTAGCTGAATTTGTCGAGGTAAGGATTTTTTATCAATCTTTTCTCTAAGGCACTTGACTGTAAATTGCCCCTTTTTGTCAAGAAGCCAACGCCAAAAATCTACTTCTAGAACATTTGGAACAAAAAAGCTAGTTAATGCCGTCAATTCCATAAGATCACCTTATCCTCTACCTCTTGGCTCTCTAGCCCAATTCCATTGCCATTCCCAACCTTCTTCTCCCCACACCCTCTTATCGCCCACCGATTCATCTTTATTCGTTTCTAATCTAAATAACCTTGAAATTTTTTCACAAAGCAACTCGCCTCCCCTATCCACCTATCTAGCTAAAAGCGAGTATTATATCCATTTCTCACCATTTTCTTAAAAGATGAACACAAGTTTATCCCCGTTTTATTAATGTCCTTAATGTCTCCCCAAATACTTTCGTTCAATCTATTACTTCTACTCTCAAACGACACGAACAAACCCCCATCACTACCGTAAATACTTTTGATGATTTTAACCAATAATCGGTCTCCTTCCACTTGAAATCGCCACCATCATTTACCTAGTAATGCCCAATTAGAAGCCTTAAGACTACCGATATTAAGCCCCCCAAATTTGCTTTGTTTAAAGCTAAGTCCCACTTAACCCAAGCTATTTTTTTACATTCATCATTTCCGCCCCAAAAGAACCGTTGTCTTATACTTTCTAATTTTTTAAGAACACCCATCGGAGCCCTAAACAATTAAAAATAATATAGAGGCAAGCTACTAAGAACCGATTTCACTAACGTTAGCCTACCACCAAAAGAGAGCGTTTTAGCTTTCCAATTACCCAATCTTTTTTTGAGCTTTTCCTCTATTACCTCCCAATTTTGTATTCTTTTCATATTACATCCAACCGGCATCCCAAGATAAGTGAAAGGCATATTCCTTGCCGAACATCCCATTCTAGATGCAAATTGCTCCACCTCGTCCATTTGAACCCCAATCCCATATACTTTAGTCTTATTTGTATTTATTTTCAATCCGGAAGCTTGTTTGATACATTCCATTATCCTCATTAGATTTCGTGCATTTGACACTTTCCCTTCCTCAAAAATCAAAGTATCATCGGCATATTGTAAATGCGAGACATAAATGTCATTACTACCAATATGTACTCCATTAAAGAAACCTTTTGACACCGCCTCTCTTAAAGTAACATTTAGACCTTCCGCCGCAATTATAGTGGGTCACCTTGTCTAACCCCCCTTTCCATTTTAAATTCCACAGTAGGTGATCCATTAACTAAAATTGAGATCAATGCCGATTTTTGGCACGCTTCAATCCATTTGCATCATTTCACACCAAAACCCATTTGTATTAAAATTTGATGAATGAAATTTCAATTGCCACTATCATATGCCTTTTCAAAATCGATTTTCAGTAAAAACGCCTTCTTTTTATTCTTCTTCAAATAATCCAAAGCTTCATTCGTAATCAACCCACCATCTAATATAAATCTACCTTTTATAAATGCATTTTGTTCCTCCCAACTACTTTATTTATAACCACCTTCATTCTCTCAGCAAGTAACTTTGAGATTGTTAAAAGGATTAAGTTAGGTATTCAAGCAAGTTAGTCAAGGACCATTGTACACCTCTCTACTCGATTATTTATATTATCAATCTAATTATTAGATGTGTTTGTCGATTCAGCTAAGCAAGAATGTTTTCAAATTTAATGTTTTCACAACTCATGTCAATTGTTCAAGTCCAAAGTAGAGTTTCAAGTTCTGAGTTGAGATTCCAAAGACACAAGTTAAGATCTCACGTTCAGTTTGAGCAAAGAAGACAAGTTCAAGTGTTTTGTTTTGTTTAGTAGTTCAAGTTCAATATGTATGTTTCACTTGCTTAGTGGTTCAAGTTTAATATGTATGTTTCACTAGTTCATGACGTATTGTCATCTCAAGTGTCAAGTGTATCATCAAATGGGTTTTTTCCCAATGTTTTAAAACCCGGGTTGACCAGGCCGGTTCAACCGGTTGAACCGTGAACCGGCTCGGCGACCTAGCCGGATGAGACTGGGGTTTTGCTTGTTTTAGAACCGGATTGAACCGCTGGTTTTTCGTTGACACGGGTCGACCCGGTTTGATAAATCCGGCCGGGTCATGAGTTTTTATCAAAAAAAATATAACAAATTCTTTCTTTTTCTCATCGATTTTTTTAATTTTAATTAACAAGTTGAAGCGGTGAAGATTATTGCAAGTTGAAGCGGTTGAGTTTATTGCCGCTAGTTAAAATCTTGTAAATGAGTAGATAGAAAAATAATAAAATTTATAAGCTATTATAGAAACACAAACTAAGTTTCAATATGTAGAAAGTTGTTACTTAGATTGTCGTAAGTTGATGATTGTTGCAAAGGTTTGTAGATTATGATAATCGATATAGAACCTTAAATAAAGTTAGATTCGGACAGTTATTTACTAATATTTTTCATTGGTTTCAATTAAATGTAGAAAAGAGTAAATCGGAGTTAAATTAGTGTGGATTACGCAAAACATTACATATTAGTTAATATTAGAAAGAAAAGGGGATTATACATATGTATAGAAACCGGTTCGACACGGCTGGTTGGTGGTTGAAAAGGGACTTCGGGGTGATGAACCGCTGTGATTAAAGTTTTGGGGTTTTCGTGTAAAAAACCGAGGAGTATAAAATCATTGTTTTTCCAAGCGTGTGTTAAAACCTTGGTTTTGTTTGTCTGGAGTCTTGGACTTCGGGGATACCACCTCTGGTTTGCTTCCTAAAAGTAGTGCCCAACCTCACTCAAGTGCCACTTTTCTTCCATAGTTAGAACTATAGTTGCTATAGGTTTTTGGTGCGGGAGATGGCATTTAATAGCAAATCGTATTTTTCTATTGGAGTCATTATCAGATCGACTCAAAAACGAGCATCCACAAGTCCCATACAACTGTCAAATTTCTTATATTCATTATCATACGTTTTTTAGTAGTCTTCTCTTTTGCACCGTTAGTCCTTTTTGACTAACGTATTTACCGTTGTAAATAACTCAAATTATGTTTTTCTTTTTACTTTTCTAATTATTTTTTAAATGTTTCTTATATTTAATTATCAATCGTGTAGTAAAAACGATATGAAATATATATATCATAAACGCGAATTAGTATCATAAAAGGATAACAGGTGCCAAGAAAAAGAAATACATTAGATTTTTTAGATAAGGAGAAAGTGATAATTGTAGAAAAAAAATTATGAATAAAAACGCGATATAAAGGTACTTAAATGTAGTATAAGAAAAATTTAAAAAATTTAATTAGAAAAGGAAAAAGAAAAACATATTTTTGAGTTAATTAAAACGGTCGTTAGTCAAAAAGATGCTTAACGGTGCAAGTAGATGGCTTCTATGTAAGACGTATGAAAATGAATCAGAGTAGAGAATTTGATAGTTGGTGGGTATGTGGTACTTTTTATGGGGTTCGTTTGTCTGAAATGACTCAAATGAAAAAGTACGTTGCTATTAATGCCAATAACCCTTATATTTTTCAAGTTAAGACGGGACTGGATAATTGGAGTTGTATATTATTAATTCATGTATATTTATATTTTGTGTTGTAACTTCTTTTAATCATTGCATTTTTGTATTTAAAATATTGAGTCGAATATGAAGTTGTTTATTAGGAATATTGGTCATCGGTCATTTATTAAATAGTGCTAGAACCGGAAATCAGGCTCGTTAAATTAATCTAATATTTAAGGTGGTTAGAGGGACTAAGGTCCAATAAAGTATCCCGAGCCCAACCAATAATCAAACACCACATGAACCCAAGAGCCTCCATAAGCCGGCCCATGTAGGTGTATTGAAATACCACTCTCTCAGGTGGGAGTGTGTTGGATTCACTTTGTATTTTCACATAGTTAAATTCAATATCTCTTATTTTTCACTCTTTTGTTTCTCTTTTTAAAATATCTTCCATTTTTTTCCCTTTATATTTATTTTTCTTTGTTTTCAAATAATGAAAGTGAAAGTAGTCGTTCTTGGGGTTACGACATTTGGTATCACTCACCACGGTGGTATAGTGTTGGGTTTTAGCGATTTTTGTTTGTTTGGTATTTTTATGTGTAAGCTTTATTCGGCTTTATTTGGGCTTAAAGGATTCGAATTTGTTTTTTTTGCTAATCTCAAATAGAAAAAACAATTTTCAAATTTTCTTTGTCAAGTCTTTTTTAGGTTAATAGGCTAATTATATTCTTCGCATGGTTGTTTTTCTGTGTTACACTTCTTTATCCAGCTGTTCCTTTTATTTATCTTTATTCATAGCATTTGTTTTCTCTTCACTTTTGGTCACGACTTTTGTTTTAATCACTGATAAAGTTATATATGGGGTTTTATACCATAAGCCTCCGGGCTTGTTACCACACCTATCACTTGGGCTCCTTGGAGTTCAACTTAGCATTCATGGGCCGAAATTAAACCTCCATTGACCGTCTGTTGATAAAGGCTTCCGGACAGTCAGCAATCTACGGTCGCGGGAAGGAAGCCACACGCATCTACACGTTTTTACACAGTTGTATTACGGGACTATTTTGCGCGACGATGTGGATCGTAGCACCATCTATGGCCATACGAAATTATAGGGAAACCCTTAATTCTCGGAACTTATTAAATAGGGAATACTATATACTAATGAACAGTGTGACAGATGTTCTGCACTCTTTAACTTTCATACTTCTCTCTCTACATGTTTACTTACTTTTACGTCGGATGTCTATACCGTGGTCTCGCGAGCGACAGAGTAAGGCTCAACGGTTTACGTGTTTGTGATTGTGTAGGAAATCGGCATCTTCTCTGTCTAATATACGAAAAATCCCAACGCTAAAAATGTCAGATCCGGTAGTGCCCAATCTAACACAGAGTGAGGCGTCAGGTCTGATAGTTCGCCAGACATTTATTTTGTTATTAACAAGTATGGGCCTTCCGTGGGACCGAACGCAGAGATCCAGTTTTCTAAAAAACTCACCTATGAGCACTCAAATATGAACAACAAACCTACAACAATTCCCACCTATCGTTATGCGGAAACACTGGGGAAAAAGATTGTCGAGCAAAATGTCTCGATTTGGCTATGGGACCTGCGTGATACTGAGTAAATTAAGAGATTGTGGTCTAAGAACTACCTCGCAGTGCACTGAATATTTGTATACCGCTTTATTGCTGAAAAAATTGCAAAAAGAAAAGGGAGCAGCAAGTATTAGCTCGAAAGCGGTAAAGTCGCGCCTAGCTTTACGGCAATGAATCAGGGAAAAATCCAAGTACACTCTTGAAGATAGTCACATTACTTCGAGTGCATAAAAAAACGCCAACTGCCCGGTCAGAGCCAGAAGAAAGGGCTTCTGGGGCAAGCATCCGCAAGCGCGGGATTCACCAACGACGCCAGCGTCTTCAAAAAAGGACTTCAGGCAAAAAGCCGTTGCTCTTTCTCACCTAGGCTACGGTCGCGGAAAGAGGGTGGTGTTGGTGCTTCAATCGACTGGCAAGAAGAAAGAACCAGGTGGTATACCGCTACTGGATAGTCACCACCAGAGTTCCAAGTCGAAGGGGAGCCGAGTTGGGGTACCAGCAAGAAGCATCATACTGAGGGCATCATCGTCCGAAGAACCAGTGGATATGGGATTGGAGCGATGGTGGTGTAAGGACTGCGGATAAGGGGGTCACTGGAAGCTCGCAAATCGCAAAATGGTTCAGTAGGTCAGATACCTACGATGTGTCGATCTCTCTCAAGCCTTGGGAAGTTTATGTAGAAAGAAACCCTTTCACGCACCGGACTCCAACACACTTTGAATCTTCCAAGGACTGATAAGATGCTCTAGCCATGTCAAAGACTTACGACGAAAGTGGGGATCCGGAAGGTAACGGAGTTCATATAAAGCTATTTCAGTCCTTGCAAAAACAGAGAGAATTGGGCAATGCCAATATTGTGCCATCATGTTCAACATGACGCTAACTTGGGATATGCTAGAATCTGGTTCGACCAAACTCCCAAGAATCTCGATTGACAGCTATAAAGAGTGTTAAGGGAGATTTAGGAAAACTATCGCCAGCAAACGCAAACCACATTACAGGATCCAGTGGGGTATTCCACTTATGCAAAGGGATGGATGAGTCCACGGAGGAATTCATGATGAGAAGACGGATACCAAAGAATGAAGTCCTGTGACTGTAGTTAGGAGCGCCGGTATGCATGAAGGTCTCCATATTTCATGCATGGGATAACCACCCTGAGTTGACTTAAGCGTTTATACGAAAGAATCCCAAATGGTTCAATGACGAAATATTGTCAGGGTAACTACTGTCTGTTTTCTATCAAGGGGAGGTTGTCCGCATTGCAAATCTCATGGGCCGGCAAAGAATGCACCCACGCACTGGAAAGAAACGGAGGGGGAAACAACCTTAGCTGCAAAAGGTTTTTCAAAACAAGCGCACAGTGATCGCCGGAAACCAGACAGGTTCTCACTTCTTACAAAAACCCCGAAAGAAATTTTCGCTTTAGAAAAAGGAAAATTCAAGGCTCCACCACCAATGGTAACCCCCGCGGAAAAAAGGGATCCAAACAAATACTGCGAATTCCATGCGGATACAGGCCACAGTACGGACGAATGCATTATGGCAGTTGAGTATAAGCAGATAGATGAAATGACAGGTGGTAATAGTCACAATTCATCAAAAGAGTACTAAAACAGAACGACATAAGCCAGAGGCACCCAAGAAGGGGGATACGACGGAAGGAAGAGACCACTAGCCAAGCCTTGATGATTCGCAACCATGGTGAAATGTAGCAAATCAAAGGTTTACCAGCGTTTTCTCCCCGGAGACTACAATATCTTTCCACCTATAGGAGACGAGGATGGAACGGTATGGGATCCACATGATCATTGAGGCTGTGATAGTGGGGAAATTCTGTGCACCGAATGTACGTGACGGAGGTAGCATCCGCGAGATCTTATTACTGAGTACATGTTTCGTCAGGCTCTGGGCATGATAAATAAGAAGCCTGATGGTTCCGTCCTACCACTGTATACTCTAACTGGATTTAGTGGGGAAAACCATTTGGAGCGCTGGGCCAGATATCTCTTGAGCTAGTTGAAAATAGGCGACGAAGGGCAATTTGATTGCCACGCTTCCGCATGGATGAAACTCCTGGTTGTTAGGTACACTCGATGTTCCCAAACATAATTTGAATAATAGACAGGCGTGTTATAAGGAAAATTCCGTGTCACCCATCACGGCACATGGAATGCTAAAGTTCCCAGCTGAGAGGTGAACTGGTAATCATTATAGCAGCAAGATCATACCATGGAATGTGGCAATGATTCTTCGGACCATAGCACACGGGCCCCCAGAAGTGGCAAAATATTGGGTGAAAGATTGAGTTGGCCTTTCATCGTTATACCTGAACTCAAAATATAGCCATAGGTGGTTTACTCTAAACGGAAAATAGATCGCAAGGTGTTATGGACTCGTCTTCATCTGGACATAATTGGTAGACGTGTTTATGCTTGGATGCCTAGTGGATATTGACGGGGGTTCCAGAGAGAGCATTGCGGTATTACAGTTGTACTTGAATATGCAGGTGGATGCCCACCTTGTCAGGCAAAAGAAAAGAGGGCAAGCACCGGAAGAGTAGAAACAAAGCAATCCAAGAAGAAGTGGAAAAACTGGTGGATGTCGGGATCATGAAAGAAGTTCATTACCACAGGTGGCTATCTAACCCGGGGTAAGGTAATGGACAAGACGCAGAAGCATGTTGAAACCTGGAGAATGTGTGGTTAATTTCAAAGATCTAAACAATGAATGGTCCCAAGGATTGCTACCCATTGCCAGAATAGATGGAAAATAGAGGTCTCTTGTGGATATCCTTTCAAATGTTCCTGTCGCTTACTAAAGATACCACAAATTTAAATATGGCAAAAGTTAAATGAAGAGAAAACGGCATTTACCACAAGTCAAGGGATATTTTGTTATTCAAAAATGCCGTTTGGTTTAAAAAACGCCGGAGCGACCTATCAGCGTCTAGTAGATAAGGCATTCCAAAGACAGATCGGGCGCAACCTGGAAGTATATGTCGACTTTCTTGGTCATAAATTGTTGTAGAAGAAGAACTTATCCCGCGACAGATCTGAAAACATTCAAAACTCTCCGGCAAATAAACATGAAGCTGAATCGGGAAAAAATGCTCCTTCGGAATGCAGGGTGATGTCTTTAGGGCTATAAAGTGAATTACTGTTGGACTCAAAGTATATGCCCGTATAAAAAGCCGTCGCGGGGTCCTTAGCTTGCCATTCGAGATGCCTCATGGACGTACAAAAGCTGAATAGGAAATAGCAAAGTTTTAACAGGTTCTTGTCACAGTCAGCCGAGAAATCACTGCCTTTCTTTAAAACTTGAAAAAGTGACACAAAAAATGAAGTGTGACTTCCAATGGAATCTGGAGGCGAAGCAGCCTTCAAACAAATGAGAAAGCTCATTGCAGAACTCCCATGGCTACGCACACTAAGGAACAAAGAGGAGCTAATTCGTTATTCTTGGCCGCAGCCAAAGAAGCATCAGTGCTAGGTCTTTAATGACGGACAGGGAAGGCAAAACAAAGTACAGTACCAGTTTATTTGTAAGCCGTGCTTACGAGGGCAGTGATCAACTTACCTCCATGGAAAAGGCTGGTGTTAGCCTTGCTCAGCGCAAGCAAACGGCTGAAAAGATATTTCCAAGCACACACAATTGTCGTAATAACGGACCAACCAATAAAGCAAATGCTGTCTAAGTTAGAAAATCTCCGGGAGGATGCTAAAATGGAAGTTTGATCTAGAAGGATTGATATCCAATACAGGCCAAAGGACGGTCAATTAATTGGTGAATTTACTGGGGGATTTTTATTGTGGTAACGGCCGGAGGAAAAAAATTCACGGATGGTAACCATGACCGAATGGAATAGGAAATACCGGAGTACCTTGACTCTTTTTACAGACGAATCATCTTGTATAGATGGTTCCGGAGCTGGACTAATACTAACCAATCCAGAAGGGTTGAGTTCACATATGCCATGAGGTTCACGTTTGAAGCCACAAACAATGAAGCTGAGTATGAAGCGTTAATAGCCGGTCTCCGGATCGCAGAACAAATGGGCGTAATTGGAACCGGCACAAGCAACATGTTAGACTCAGGACTTGTAGACAATCAAGTTAATGTCTCGTACGTCGCTAAAAGTACAGGATGATCCAATTTTTGAACAAAGTACAAAATGCTCACAAGAAAGCTTCACGGGAATTCCTCCATCAAGCACAGTACCACCGGGGCTCGAAAACAAGAAAGCAGATGCCTAAGAAAGATTGCATCCTCACGCTTGCACATCTAAGCAAACTGGTATCGTAGAAGAACTAAAGGAGGAAGTCCATAATTGAAAAGAAATCCTCGCCGTAGTAGAGGAGGAAGGCACACACATGAGGATGACACCTTATGCGAGTACCTTACAAAGGGAAATACTTTTGGCAGATATAAAGGAATAGCCAGGGCGATTCGTCGCAAGGGCAACCAAATCACCTATGACATTAACGAAACTTTGTTCCAGAAATCTTTATTTGCGACATTGGGCTCGTGGTGTGTCGGACCGCTAAGCAAACTATGTCCTTAGGAAATACATGAAGGGTGCAGTGCAACATGCTTTTCCCGGTCCTAGATCCGTGGTTGCCAAAGCTATCCGAACAGGATATTATTGGCCAACAATGCATATGGACGCACGAAAGATAATATGGAATGCAATGATTGCCATGTTCATCGGCCCCATCCAAGAAAACCCGCACAAAATTTAAGTCTATTCACGGTCTACGTGGCCTTTCTTACACAAATGGGGGGTACGCATAGCCGGACCTTTCCAGGAAGGACCTGGGCAAAAGTTAAATTCTTGATTGTAGTTGTGACTATTTCACCAAATGGATTCGAAGCCAGCCTTTCCCGTTGCAACTATAACAGGCAATCAAGTTTATAAAAGTTCGTATGGGACAAATTAGTCTGCTGATTTGGTCTACCAGGGGGAAATTGATATCTGACAACAATGGAAACAGTTCGCGACAACCCATTCAAAGACTGGTTGTGAATAAATAGAATCCGTCAATGCTTTTCTTCCGTGAAGCACCCACAAACAAACGGCTTGGTTGAAAGAGCAAACAGAAGTTTGGGGGAAGGAATAAAAGCTAGATTTGGAATGAAGATGCAAAGACTGGATAGAATGAACTTTCACCATGTCTTATGGTCCCAACGTACAATGATAAAATATGCTAATGGTGGGGAACAAACATTTTCACTAACATACGGCACGGAAGCTGTCATCCCAGCGGAAATAGGCATGCCAACGCTCCGGACTATGGAAGTAGACCGACAAAGAAACGTTGAAGCCCTTGGAAGTAACCTGGACCTCAGAGGAGAAAAAAGGGGAACAAGCAGCAATTCAAGAAGCAAAAAGCAAAACTAAAATTGGAAAAAAGTATTACAACTCCCCAGGGTCTGCGAACAGTTTCAGGCCCAGGCGACCCTTGGTCTACCGCAGCAGCACGACGCAAGTCACGCAGAGATGGATGGCAACTTGGGACTGGACCCAATTGGGAAAGGACCGTACGATGTGCAGAGTCACTTGGAAAAAGAGCATACAAAACTTAAAGATTGCAAAGGAAATACAACACACAACTTTCCGGCGGTCATGAAAATTTGTAACTCTTAATAAGTGTTATGTACACGAAATGTAAGACCCGCCGACGACAACATATGATGATTGATCCGGAGGGTAACATCTCAATTTATCTTTATCTTGTAAAGTATTAAAATTTTTATGAAAAGTAGGGTATTAGCTACCCTCACGAGTTTTTTTATCCTAAAATTTTTCTTTTTACTTTGCCTATGTTATATTAATTGTTAGACACGCCACGCAAGGAGCCACCTCCGGCAAATAAATTATCCTGTATATTTAAAGGCTTGAGCAACCTCAAAATGAGTCAGTGTGCGTAAAGGAATTTGCAAAAAAAAAAACCCTTGCACCGGGAGAACTAACCACAAATATCACAAGACTATCTATTACAAACGTACACCAGTAATGAATAAAAGATAGCAAAATATATGAACATGTTAAACTAGCATTCATATTACAAAAGAAGCCGCAGAAAATAGCCACAGTCGGCCGCGGTATACAAAACATAATAAAAGTTCTACACAAAAACTATTCTGACAGACCACATAGCGGTCTCGACTAAAACCTAAAAGCGGCAGGCGCTTAAACTAGGTTTGGCATAACCTTCGATCCTAGAGCCTCGTCCGTATCCACCTTCATCAAAGTCCTTGACGGAGAAGAGGAGCTGCAGAATTAAGTACTAGTTTCACCAACCAAGTTGAGAAGACAGGGGGTTAGGAAACTATCTCATTAGTGTGTGATGGGCTGCAGCATTGCTTCTTCGCTCCTTCAGAACGAGAATGAACATTCAGCAAAGCGCAAGGACAAAGAAGTCTCCCCATCGATGGCCTTTGTCTTCAGAATGATGGATGGGGTACGGAATAGCTGCCTCAAGACTCGGTTTGCTGCTAGTCGTGAGCAGCTTCCGGTGAGGTCAGCACAAAAGGGTACGTTTACCTAGGATTATAAAGCATCTAGACCTTCATCATCCGGCATCTTTTTTGGACTTCAACAATTTACAGAGTGGAAGTTCACGTCCTCAAGAGAACCTCACGCATAAAAAATAGATGGTTTTCCTGGTTAGCCTCGGGTTTAAGCCTCGACCACGAAAGCGGGGGGGTTCTGGCACCTCTTGCTTATACCCAGCCTTGAAGCCCTCTCCTAACATACCATAATCACGGCTCGTCCAAGGCTGACCCAAATGCCTTGATACTCATGAGATTTAATACATTTTAGCACAGCAAGCTGAATCCCGTGCGTCAGAAACCATCTCCTTCCGGCCAAGGTGGTCAGGTAGGCGGGATAAAATTCCCCCTCCAAACGGAACGGATGCATCCATAAACATGGGCCCTCATGCTCGGCTTACCGGTTATTAGGCATCCTGGGCTGATCCTCCTGCTGACGCTTACGCTTTCTTTTTAAAAATCTTGGAAGGCGGTACGCGTCTTTGTGTGGCTGAACGAGGTAGAAACCTGCGAAAAAAAGAAGTTTAAAAAAACCAACAACAATACAACAGCATGTGGAATAAAAGACATACCTTAGAGGTAAGCATATCCCTCTCAGAAATCAAGGAGGTAATCAAGCTCCCGGCTTCAGCACAAGCGGCTTTGGAATCGTCAAGCGCGGACTTGAGATAAGTGGCACGGGAATCAAGTAAGGGATGTCTGTATCCCTTTTGTACAATATAGTACTTTTCAGTACTGTCACCTCCCCGGTTCAAAGCAGACACCTGACACGGAGCGGAACCCTCCGCGGATTTCGCCCTCTCCGCCTCTCCACCAATAAAGGTTTTAGTCTAAGAATCTCCAGGTCCTTTCATCACTAAAGCAATCCTACCCACGGCATCATACTTACCTTTGTGCTTCTCCTTACGCTCTAGCTCATGCTCGGCACGGGGACCTTACATCGACTCAAGACAAATCTGCCGTGCCGCACCCACATTGAACTTCAGTATACCAATTGTTTCTTAAATCACATACTATGGGAGGTAGTGAAAAACAAACTCCAAGGGGGGCAACGCGGTAGGGTCACCAACTGCGTGGGCTAGAAAAACCGTCATTTCCAACGCGATAGTCGTTGGTAAGATTCCATTGAGGATCATACCACATTTACATCGGAAAAAATTCAGGGCAGGCAACTCATAAAAGGAGTCATCGACACCCTTCTGATGTCTCGAGCTGGGAAGACCCGACTACATCCGATGTAGGCGTAATGCCCACACTCTCCCGGGCGGAAGTTACCATACAGCAGCAAGCAGTATACACCGGACATCCGTTATCGGGCACTGCCGAATAAAAAAGAAAAATTTGTTAAGGAAAGAACATAGTAGTACAAAAAAAGAGATAAAACATGTAAAATACCTATCTGAGCAACATGCGGCCTGGTTATCAAGCATGAAAAAAGGCCTCGACACAAGGGGACTTGTCGGCATAAGTTGCCTCAGCCCAGCAAGGGTCTTCCCACCAGTACCAGTAGCAAAACTAGGGTGATCCTTCCTCAGCTGCTTGGCAGGAAGGGTATCACTCTGCTTCCCCAACCTCTTCCTCTTGGACTTCCTGTATGCGTATGACAACCTTTCTGGCCCCCGTCAATCTAAATATGGTGTCCTATCCGGAAACAATTATTTCCCGGGCTCCACCTCTGCCGGAGAGACACCTCAGGAGCTGCAGAGAATAAACTATGCCACTAGCAGCAGGAGTAACCAAGGGCGATGAAGGCAATTGAACCAGTGTCTACAGTAGCTTCACTCTGATCATCTTCTTATGAACTTCCACCGTTGGACTTTGGGGGTCGGCTTGAGTCTTGATAAAGTCAAGCAAACCCATGTCTACAAAACAAACACCAAAGGATTAGACCTCATAAATCATACAAAAAAAAACTTTTTCCACCAAAGGCAGCAACACCCACCCGTTCCGTCAGGCCTCTTAAAGGCCGGATAAGTATTTTCATCAAACGGATAATATGGGCTCAAACCCACAAGACACAAAAAGCACTCCGGATAACGGCTTTTTATTGAATAAAAGGCAATGATCATTCGTCCATGTTGTTAAAGTTGAAAGTTAAAACCAAGAGAATTTTGGCGAGTCATCAAATTTCGACAAACTGAGAGTATAACGGTGGGCAGGTTACCGCAAATTAAGGTGTTAAGTCTAGTCAAAGTTATATACGTTTGAAAAATATGCCCATCATCACAAACAAAAAAGTAGAAAATAAAGGAAAACGATAAAAAGACGTTTGTAAACCCGGCACCAAAGCCACCGTAAACGAATAAAATCCGTAGTTTCACTAATTTGAAATCCAAGTAATGTATGAACTAGATATTTTCTTTTTTTTAATGATAAATAGTTGAATGCACCCATAAATTGTTTAGCCTACGGGAGTGCCATGGTTTTCTGGCCTCTCCCACACACAACAACCCGCATCGAGTTATCAACCATCCAGTCAAGGGCGGATGGTAGTTTGCAGGGACGGAACTAGGGGTTTTCGTGGGGTCTCGGGACACTCATGGATTTTTTCGATGTAGGATTAATTGTTGAGAAAAACATCGATTTTTTCTACATCTATCTTAAATGCTCCCGGTTTATCAAAATTTGTGTAGCAAAATCCAAAGGTGGTGAAAGATGTTTAATCCAAAGGTAGTAAAAAAATCTTCAGTTAGATAACATGGAAATGACATTCAAAATGATTAATACTGTAAGGGTTCATCATATGCATCGCTAATCGGAGTGGGCGTAACTTCCACCCGGTGAGTCCTCAATTCACGAGTGAGACCCAAAACAACATCCCCAACTCACGAGTGAGTTTGCAATTTTGGAGGAGTGAATGGTGAGTGAGTCACTATTGCTGAGTGGTAATGTTTAATGTTTTTTATTTGATTTGTCAGTGTGTGTGAGGTATTTAGTGAAATATATTTTGTATAAAATGAGTATTTTAATGAAAGGTGAGTGAGCGGTGACCAAAACAGTGAAAGGTGAGTGTGAGTGAGGGAAAATCAGAAGAGAAGGAAGCTGAGTTGACGTTGATGTGGATGATGAGTGAGTGCATACCACTCCTTTTAGCCTAACGTCATTTTTTACCCGACCAATATTTACTTTATATTTACTGATAACGTATAATAGGTATACCAAGCCTCCGGGCTTGGACCACACTATCACTTGGGCTCCTGGGCCCAACTTAGCAGTCATGGGCCGAAATCAAACCCAATCCTGCATTGATCACGGCCCGGACACAGCAAAACGGACGCGGACCTAACTATAGGATACTTCCGTCCACGAAAAGTACACGCGTCCGTATACACGGTTATTACGGGACCTTGCCCGACAAGGGACCCACTCTGGCCACTACGAAATACTAGGAAACCCTAATACTAGACCCCTATAAATAGGGACCTAATACACAATGAACAGTACAATTTTCTCACTCTATTCTTTCATACTTTCTCTCTTTACATGTTTACTTACTTTTACTCCAGAGTCTAACCGTGGGGTCCGCCCCCACGGTAAGGCTACCGGTTTTCGTTTGATTGTGTAGGAAATCGTTACTTCTCTTGCTCTAATACAAAACCCAACGCTCAAATCATCCGGTAGCACAATCCAATACAGGATTTGAGCCCATGTCTATACCCGACACTTATTTTGTATTAACTAGTGGCGCCATCCGTGGGACCCGAACGCAACCACGTTTTCTAAAAAACTCACCATAAGCCAAATGAACAACAAACCTCAACAATTCCCACACCCGTTGTGCGGAACACTGGGGGAAAAAGTGGTCCACAAAATCTCAAGGAACCTGCGTCCAATGAAGCTCTAAGAGAATTGTGCGACAAGAACTACCACCAACTTTTATCGCTTATTGCTGAAAAAATGCAAAAAGAAAAGGAGCAGCAAGATAAGCTCAAAGCGGTAAAGGCGCGCCTACTTTACGGCAATGAATCTGGGAGAAATCCAAGAATCCATGAAGAGTCACATTACTCCGAGTCAAAAACGCCAACTGCCCGGACAGAGCCCAGAAGAAGGCATGAGCGCAAGCACTCCCGAAGCCCGTCACCCATCGCCAGCGTCTTCAGAAGACTCAAGCAAAACCGATCTCCTTCACATAGGCTCCACCCGCGGAAGGAGGGTGGTGTGTTCAATAGACTGGGAAGAAAAGAACCAGGCATGTATACACGCTCTGATAGTCACCACTAGAGTTTCCAAGCAAGGGTAACCGAGGTACCGGCAAGAAAGCATCATCATGAGGGCACATCGTCCCGAAGAACCAGCAGATATTCGGAGAGCGAAGACAGCGAATGGGGTCACTGGAAGTCCAAATCAAAAAGGCATAGGTCAGATACCTACGAAGACGATCTCTCTCAGCCTTGGACGTGTGAAGAAAGAAACCCTTTCACGACCCGGATCTAGCACTTTGACTTCCTAAGGACAAGGATGCCTAGTCATGTCAAGACTTACGACGGAAGTGGGGATCCGGAAGACCATATACAGCTATTTCAGTCCGCTGCAAAAACAGAGAGATGGGCAATGCCAAAATGGTGACACATGTTTAACTCGACGCTAACTGGGAATGCTAGAGTCTGGTTCGACAAACTCCCAAAAGAATCCATTGACAGCTATGAAGATCTAAGGGCAGCATTTAGGGAAAACTATCGCCAGCAAACAAAACACATTAAGGATCCAGTGGAGATACATCACATCAAGCAAAGGGATGGAGAGTCCACGGAGGATTTCATGGAGAGATACAAAGAAGAAGTCCTGGACGTGGAAGGAGCGCCGGAATGCATGAAGATCTCCGGATTCATGCATGGGATAACCCACCCTGAGTTGATTAAGCGTTTATACGAAAGAATCCCAAGGTCAATGGACGAAATGTACAGGGTAACTACGTCTTTTCTACAAGGGGAGGTTGCCGCATTCAGTCATGGCCGGAAGAAAGCACCCACGCCATGGAAGCAACCAGAAGGGGGAAACAAACCTAGTTTCAAAAAGGGTTTCAAAAACAAGCACAGGTCGGACCGGAAACCAGACAGGTTCTCACTTCTTACAAAAACCCCGAAAGAAATTTTCGCTTTAGAAAAAGGAAAATTCAAGGCTCCACCACCAATGGTAACCCCCGCGGAAAAAAGGGATCCAAACAAATACTGCGAATTCCATGCGGATACAGGCCACAGTACGGACGAATGCATGCAGTTGAGAAAGCAGATAGATGAAATGATCAAGGCAGGTAAATTGTCACAATTCATCAAAGAACTAAAACAGAACGACAAGCCAAAGGCACCCAAGAAGGGGGATACGACCGGAAAGGAAAGACCACTAGCCATCCTGATGATCCAACCATGGGAAAAAGTAGCCAAGCAAAAGGTTACCCAGAGTTTCTCCCCGGAGACAACAATATCTTTCCCACCTCTGGGAGACGAGGACGGAACAGAGGGACCAATGATCATTGAGGCTGAGATAGGAGGGCACTTCGTGCACCGAATGTACGTGGACGGAGGAGCATCCGCAGAGATCTTATACGAACACTGTTTCGTCAGGCTCCGGCCTGAAATAAGAAGCCAGGTGGTTCCGCCTACCACATACCTAACTGGATTCAGTGGGGAAACCATTTGGCCGTTGGGCCAGATATCTTTGCTAGTGAAAATAGGTGACGAAGGGCATTCCACTTCCGCATGGATGAACTTCATGGTTGTTAGGTCACCATCCCAACACAATGGAATAATAGGCAGGCCGGGTATAAGGAAAATCCGTGCCATACCATCCACGGCACATGGAATGCTAAAGTTCCCAGTTAAAGGGGGAACTGTAACATTACGAAGCAGCAGGATCATACCAATGGAGTGTGCAATGATCTCCGGACCTAGCACATGGCCCCCAGAAGCTTGCAAAATATTAGAAGAAAAGATAAGAGTGGCCATTCATTCGGATCACCCTGAACAAACAATAGCCATAGGGTCTACCCTAACGGAAAAAGGACGCAAGGAGCTATGCACTATACTCGGACAAAACTTAGACGTGTTTGCCTAGAAGCCAGCGGATATGATGGGCGTTCCATGAAGCATTGCGGAACATTGCTTAAATATCTGGGAGGGATGCCCACCTGTCAGGCAAAAGAAAAGAGGGTAAGCACCGGAAAGAAACAAAGCAATCCAAGAAGAAGTGGAAAAACTGGTGGATGCCGGGATCATGAAAGAAGTGCATTACCACAGTTGGCTATCTAACCCGGTAATGGTCAAGAAGCATGATGGAACCTGGCGAATGTGTGTAGATTTCAAAGATCTAAACAATGCATGTCCCAAGGATTGCTACCCATTGCCAGAAATAGATTGGAAAATAGAGTCTCTCTGTGGATACCCTTTCAAATGCTTCTTGGACGCATATAAAGGATACCACCAAATTAAAATGGCAAAAGAAGACGAAGAGAAAACGGCATTTACCACAAGTCAAGGGATATTTTGCTATTCAAAGATGCCGTTTGGTTTAAAAAATGCCGGAGCGACCTATCAGCGTTTAGTAGATAAGGCATTCCAAAGGCAGATCGGGCGCAACCTGGAGGTATATGTCGACGACTTGGTCATAAAAAGCCGTACGGAAGAAGAAATTATCCGCGACATAACAGAAACATTCAAAACTCTCCGGCAAATAAACATGAAGCTGAATCCAAAAAAATGCTCCTTCGGAATGCAAGAGGGGATGTTCTTGGGCTATAAAGTGAATACTGACGGACTCAAAGTATGTCCGGAAAAAGCCGACGCGGTCCTTAGCTTGCCATCTCCGAGATGCCTCAAGGACGTACAAAAGCTGAATGGGAAACTAGCAAGTTTAAACAGGTTCTTGTCAAAGTCAGCCGAAAAATCACTGCCTTTCTTCAAAACCTTGAAAAAGTGCACAAAAAAGAGTGACTTCCAATGGACTCAGGAGGCCGAAGCAGCCTTCAAACAAATGAAGAAGCTCATCGCAGAACTCCCAATGCTAACCGCACCTAAGGAAAAGGAGGAGCTAATCGTATACTTGGCCGCAGCCAAAGAAGCAATCAGTGCAGTCTTAATGACGGACAGGGAAGGCAAACAAGTACCAGTATACTTTGTAAGCCGTGCTCTACGAGGGCCAGAGATCAACTATACTCCCATGGAAAAGCTGGTGTTAGCCTTGCTCAGCGCAAGCAAACGGCTGAAAAGATATTTCCAAGCACACACAATTGTCGTAATAACGGACCAACCAATAAAGCAACTGCTGTCGAGTTCAGAAATCTCCGGGAGGATGCTAAAATGGAAGTTTGAACTAGAAGGATATGATATCCAATATAGGCCAAGGACTGCAATCAAAGGGCAAATATTAGCAGATTTTATTGTGGAACGACCAGAGGAAGAGTCTCCGGACGAGCTCATGACAGAACCAGAAGAACTACCGGAGCCATGGACTTTGTTCACGGACGGATCATCCTGTGTAGACGGCTCCGGAGCAATACTAACCAAACCCAGATAGGGGGTTGAGTTCACATATGTCATGAGGTTCACGTTTGAAGCCACAAACAATGAAGCTGAGTATGAAGCGTTTAATAGCCGGTCTCCGGATCGCAGAACAAATGGGCGTAAAGAACCTGCAAGCACATGTAGACTCAAGACTTGTAGCCAATCAAGTTAATGGCTCTTATGTCGCCAAAGAATCAGGCATGATCCAATATTTGAACAAAGTAAAAACGCTCGCAAGAAGCTTCAGGGAATTTTCCATCAAGCAAGTACCACGGAGCGAAAACAAGAAAGCAGATGCCCTAAGCAAGATTGCATCCACAAGCTTCACACATCTCAGCAAACAGGTACTCGTGGAAGAACTAAAGGATAAATCCATAAAGGAAAAGGAAACCCTCGCCATAGTAGAGGAGCAAGGAAACACATAGATGACACCTATATGTGAGTACCTCACAAAGGAAATACTTCCGGCAGATAAAAAGAAAGCCAGGGCGATACGTCGTAAGGCAGTCAGGTACACCATGATTAACGGAACTTTATATAAGAAATCCTTCTTAGGACCATGGCTCCGGTGTGTCGGACCGCTCCAAGCAAACTACGTCCTTAGAGAAATACACGAAGGGTCGTGCAGCATGCATTCTGGTCCTAGATCCGTGGTTGCCAAAACTATCCGAATAGGATATTACTGGCCAACAATGAATATGGACGCACGAAAGTTAATAAGGGAATGCAATGATTGTCAAGTTCATTGCCCCGTCCCAAGAAACCCGCAACAAAATTTAAGTCCTATCACGTCTCCGTGGCCATTTTACAAATGGGGGATCGACATAGCCGGACCTTTCCCGGAAGGTCCGGGCAAAGTCAAATTCTTGATTGTAGCTGTTAACTATTTCACCAAATGGATCGAAGCCAAGCCCGTCGCAACTATCACAGGCAATCAAGTTAAAAAGTCCGTATGGGACAACATAGTCTGCAGATTTGGTCTACCAAGGGAAATTGTATCAGACAATGGGAAACAGTTCCGCGACAACCCACTCAAAGACTGGTGTGAAAAACTTTGTATCTGTCAATGCTTTGCTTCCGTGAAGCACCCACAAACAAACGGCTTGGTTGAAAGAGCAAACAGAACTTTGGGGGAAGGAATAAAAGCTAGATTAGATGAAAGAAGCAAAGACTGGATAGAAGAACTTTCACACGTCCTATGGTCCCACCACACAATGATAAAATCAAGCAATGGGGAAACACCATTTTCACTAACATACGGCACGGAAGCTGTAATCCCAGCGGAAATAGGCATGCCAATTCTCTGGACTATGGAAGTAGACCCGACAAAGAACGATGAAGCCTTGGAAATAAACCTGGACCTCATAGAGGAAAAAAGGGAACAAGCAGCAATTCAAGAAGCAAAAAAGCAAAACTAAAATGTAAAAGTATTACAACTCCAGGGTCCGTGGCATAAGTTTCAGGCCAGGCGACATGGTCTACCACAGCAACAACGCAAGTCATGCCAGAGATGGAGGCAAACTTGGACCCAAATGGGAAGGACCATACGAAGTTGCAGAGTCACTTAGAAAAGGAGCATACAAACTTAAAGATTGCAAAGGAAACGAACTCCCGCGGACATGGAACATTTGTAATCTTAAAAAGTGTTATGTACACAAAATGTAAGAACCCGCCCGGCACATATGATGATCCGAAGGGTAATATCTTAATTTATCTTTATCTTGTAATGTATTCAATTTTAATGAAAAGTGGGGATTAGCTACCCTCACGAGTTTTAAATCCTAAATATTTTTCTTTTTACTTTGTAAAGTTATATTAATTGTTAAGACGCGCACGTAAGGAGCCACGCTCCGCAAATAAATTATCTCGTATAATAAAGGTTGAGCAGCCTCAAAATGAGCTCAGGTGCGTAAGAGGTATTGCAAACCCTGCACCGGGAGAATAACCCACAAATATTCACAAGATTATCGTACACCAGTAATGAATAAAAGATAGCAAAATATATGAACATGTTAAACTAGCATTCATATTACAAAAGAAGCCGCAGAAATAGCCACAGACGGCCGCGGTATACAAAACATCATAAAAGTTCTACACAAAAACTATTCTGACAGACCACATGCGGTCACGGCAAAACCTAAAAATGGCAGGCTTCAAACTTAGGAATGGCAACTACGCTCCCTAGAGCCTCGTCCGTATCCACCTTATCAAAGTCCTCGGCGGAGAGAGGAGCCGAACAAGTACTAGTTTTACCCACCTAAGTCTGAGAAGACAGGGGGTTAGAAACTATCTCCATCATAAGCTGGCGAAGGGCTGCAGCATGCTTCTTCGCTCCTTCA
>BQNB010028528.1:683-37175 GCA_026074375.1 Tanacetum coccineum
AAGTGACAGTTTGCACTTTTTTACACTAAGTGCTTAAGGGCAAACTGTTAAGGCTTTTTAGGAGCAAAATAAGCTAGGAAACTGGAAAACAAGCAAAGGATCCTAAGGGCCTACACCTATTAAGCAAACGGGTATAAAAATAAACTACTAAAAACAGATAAATAAGCTAGAACACCTAAATAAGCTATAAGCCAAACCTGTGTTCAAAACAGTCCTAAGGGCTCTTTTATGCTTAAAAATAAGCACTCTAAAGGGACACTAGGGGCTTAAGGCTTATAGGACTTATACATGGGCTTATTGGCTTTCTAGAAAGGCCAAAAAAACTAAGGTTGTAGATCAAATAAGCCAAGAAAAGAGGGCTGAAAAGATGGGTGCTAGCACCAGGGGAGCCTGTGACAGTTTTAAAGGGGCTAAAAGGAAACTTATAAATAAGCCACCATATAAGCTCAAAAAGGACAATAGAGTTAAAACAGATTTAGAGTGGCTCTAAGAGAGCTTATTTTCAAAAATTCAGAAGCTAAAAATGATTTAAACAAACTTAATTTTGAAGATGAAAATGTGCTTTTGAAACTGAAAAAGAAAAGAAAATTTTACCTTGACTAAAATTGCACAAGAACATAAGTAACTAAAGACACTTAAGTTACTCAATCACTACTGCATTTGGACATAAAGGAGCACAAACAAAAGCCTAAAAACCAGTTTTTGAGCCAAGATCAAATGAAAGGAGTAAAAAGGATTTTCAAACCAACAGACCCTAAGGATTTGTAGTCAAACACTTAAAACCTGATTTTAGGCTTTAAGCACTTATCTAAACAGGTTAAATTAACATAATAGACAGAATTAAAATTGGCATAATGGCTCAAAATGGTTTTATACCATTTTGACCCATTTTGAAACCTTGTCCCAAACACCCCTTTCATTTTCAGGCTTGAACCCAACACCCCTTTAAGGTGATTTTAGCATATTTCATACTATAAAATAGAAATTTACAGCTGAAACCGTTATAGTAACCAATTTATACTAAGAAAATAAGCACAAATTAAACAAAATTCCAACAGATTTTATGAATTTAAATAAGCAAGAAGAAAAGTCAGTTGTAGAGGATATTCAAAAGACTATTTTGTCATAAAACTGAATTTCATCAAACAGTAAACCGATTACAATTCTAAAAAGTAAAGGAAGAATTAAATCTACATAAGAACAATAAAAGACATTCAAATTAAAATTAACTACTACCTACATCTAGCCTAGCTCTACTGTTCAATAGCTTTTAACAAATAACTGGGGATTAACTAAGCTAAATTACACCCACTCCTAGTTAACTTCTACTGTTCATCTCTCCTCTTCTTTTTATATGCTGCCAAGGGTGTCTTCAAGTTGTGTTTGTGATGTGAGGGGAAAACACAAAAGCAATCCAAGCCTTCCATTTTTTTCTTGGTCTCCAATCTATTTAATCAAAACCCTTGATTTCGTGTAGCCAATGGTAAACCATGGGATTGCCATAGTGGCAATGAGCCCATGTGGGGGGTGGGGTAAGTGTTGGTGATGGGTTTGGACGGATTTGAAGGGTGTTTCGAGGTGTTGATGGTGACAGGGGTGGGGTTGTGTTTTTGGCGGGAATGGGTGAAAGAAGATAAACAGTGTTTATCTAATTTTAAAAAAGGTTTGAGTTGTTGGCAGGTTTAGTCCCTTATTTATATTTATCTTGTTGCAATCTTCGTCCTTGTGGGGTTAAAAGAGTTTGGGGGTTTGGCACTTTCAGCCCCCGAGTGTTATATAAGGGTTTGCAAGTTTAGTCCAAAGTGGTGGTTAATAGACTTAACAGCCATTGTTTTGGGCTGTTAAGTTAAAAAGGGTTATGGGCTTAGTTATGGGCCGGGTGTATAAAAAGGAATTTGGGCTTTTAAGGTTTTATTAATATAAAGTGGGCTGATCCGGGCCCACTAGGTGGGTACGGGTGGGCCCACTTTTAGCATTTTAGGTTTTCGGGTTCGGTTTTCGATACTCTTTTCAATGCCATATCCCGGTGTTGACTTTGACTTCGTCTTGACTTCATCAAATTCTCAAACGTTGTCGAGTCGATCCGGAAATTTCCGTTTTAGCCCCTTTTTCAACCTTTTGAACCCTTGGCCTCAGTTTTTCGCGCTCTTTCCAAATCCGTGCTCAGTTTTGTCTGGTTTGGCTTTGTTTTTGTCCTTTAGTGAATATTCGGTACCTGCACAGCACAAACACAAAAACAGGCATATTTATGGCATTTTATGTGCGTTTTTGGTCATTTAAGTCCGATTTAAAGGTGAAAAGTATGTGTAATTAAACACATACCAAAATCCCCCATACTAAGACATTGCCGTGTCCTCACGCAATGCTATGAAGTAAGCACTTAGAAAACTAAGAATCTCGATCCTCCTCGACTAATTACCTCGAAAAGTAGCTAAGTGTTCATCAAGGGAATTAAAGACTCATAAGTTTTGAAAAGCGCCCTTCTTTATCATTTTTTTTTAATATATACTCTTATTCCTAAACATATTTTTTTTGTATTTTTCATTTCGAGCAACTAACTTACTTATTTGACTTTCGTTTTTTACTAACTTTAAGAGATCATAGAACAAGATGCATTTCGATCCGAGAATGCCCCAAAAAGGATAAATTCATCGTTCCCGACTTTTCACTTATTCCAAACCAAGCTTAAAACAAAATCACCGTTAATTATGAAGTTAAGAGCCTAACACTACTCATAAATTGCAACTTGTACAACTTTATCACTCCGACAATTATTATATCGTAAGTTATGTTCTATTTTTGAATTTCAACCATGAAATCCAATGTATTGCAACAATCTATGTTTTAACGTTCTACTGAGAATAAATGAGTTTGAAAGCGAGTCATCCATGTAGCGACTTTCGTCTCGGCACATCCCAACCTTGCAGTTAAGTGACCAGGCTTTTGACACCTCACAGAGACTAGTATCGGGACTCACGGACCTTAGGTTTCAAAAACTCTTAGGTTTTCCGTATATACATAGCTTATAAAATAGAATAGCCAAAGTTCAAAAGCATATTTGAATTTAACAAAAAGAAGATCATATATTATTCACACATAAATAATAAACACTTATCAATAGTAACCCTCGATCCTTTTAGAAGGCTGCAACATCGGTTGTGAGCCGGCCAAGAATGCATGCAACTTTTATCAGTCTCGGATTTTTATTCTTACTATGGGCTTCCTTTAGAAGGTTGTAACATCGGTTGTGAGCCGGCAAGATACAGCAAACTTTTATCAGCCCACAGTTTATATTTATTATATTTTTTCATTTTTCAACATATCATCATTTTTTTTATTTTTTTTATATAGAGAAGACTTCTTTTTGAAAAATCCAAGTATAAATTTGAACTAAGGCTAAAAATTTTGCTATATACTACATAAAAATTATTGATTTAAGTTTAATCTCCAAAAATAACACGTAAATTAATCAGGTTAAGAGCTTATGGGAGAAAAGCCACAAATTACACACATGAGCTCTTAAGATTTCCAAATAATCCTTGTTTAGCATCCAACTCATACTTAACTCTATCATTTTTCGTTCTTCGCGAATATTCGCGAACGCTTAGCCTAAACGTTAAGAAACAAGCTAGAGCTCAACACGCTCGATCGAGTCAAAATTTACTCTTATTCTACCCAGCAGGAAAGTCAAAATTATGACCAAACACTTATTTTATTTTTGAAAAATTTTAAATTTTTTCATTTTTTTGAAATTTTGGTGGTAAAAACGGGATTACGTGAAAACAACGGCTGCAGGCACAATCAAATCGAAGATCCCCCCATACTAGAATGAAACATTGTCCTCAATGTTTTACGAAGGGTCTCTACGTAAATCCTAAGCCGTTTATGAATTATGCTAGAGATAAACGTTAGTCGATAAGATTAGGATATTGGATTCCCAAATGAAGCTGAGGATTTGAAGCTCTTGTGATCGAAGGACAAAACCGCGAGCACGAGAGGCTTCAGAATCCGGGCAATCCTGGATAATACAACACAAAACACAAAACACGGATAATAGAAAAAGCGAGTCTCCGCACAACAACAAAAACACTTATTAGCAAATAGAAAGAAGATAGAATGGATAAGCATGGGTTGCCACCCACGAAGCGCCTTGTTTTTGTTAACCGAGTCACAAGCTGACCGACCGCCGAATTCATTGGTCCCAGGGAGCAAGTGGAAGATACAATCTCCATCGGACTTTTCGATTC
Organism: Tanacetum coccineum; assembly: GCA_026074375.1. Lineage (NCBI taxonomy): Eukaryota > Viridiplantae > Streptophyta > Magnoliopsida > Asterales > Asteraceae > Tanacetum > Tanacetum coccineum. The sequence goes on from BQNB010028528.1 coordinate 4,931, forward strand.
AAGTGGTTTGGATAAACAATTAATTTTATGAAAGTTTCCAGTGTTTGTGGGAGGGAGACTCCGATGATATATACCCGGCATAAAATGGAATGATAAAAGAGATGTTCGGGGGATCAAAAATAGTATCTCATTCCTGCAAAGAGAGAATATATGGATGATCAACTGGATACGAGAGAAAAAGGAAGAAAAATCCCATACAATATAATCAAGAGAAGTTCACTTAAAAGTAAATGAAATCCAGATCCAGGTTAAGCGGGATGGGTGGGGCAAAACGTTTAGCACATGAAACTCATGTTTCTCTTGTTTGGAAATATCATTCACCACATCCATAGTAAGATTGCCCAGCTCGGGCTCAATCTTAAAGCAGAAATGATCATACTCCGGTGGAGATATGATGTGAGCGAGTTCATCGGCGAACTCCTCATGATAAAAATCACTCCTATCGGTAGGAGGAAATGGATTGATCGAAAGATCAAAGATGAACGAATCATATTGAGAAAAATCAGCATGAGTAGTGGTACTGCCACTACTCTTTTCTTTAATATGATCGTCATCAGAATAGAAAGCTTCATAATCCGGAAGAGAATAATCAGAACGGGTAGTGGTACTGCCACTACTATTCTCTTCCAAATCAAAGCAGAAAGTTTCAGATTCGGGTGAATAATTATCAAAGGTGTTAGTCTCCTCCAAGAAAAGGTTAAGAGAGGTGGAGGGAGACTTGGTCATAACATCGAAAGATGGAGCGGGATTATCTTTTAATGCTTCGATGTTAGCAATAAGAAGATTGACATTCAACAATTTTTCACGAAGGGTATCGTCTTTGATTGTTAGAAGAATATCATCATCAATCCCTCCAACTTCAGGGATAACAATCTCCACCACCTCTAAGCTGACGATCTCAGCATCGGGAGGTGATGCATCGACATAATCGATGTTCTCATAAGAATCGTCATCACTCGAAGAATAATCATTGTTGGAATTGATGATAGTCTCTCAGAATGTTACTATGAAGCATCAAGAGGGGTAGGATTGTTACAAAGATGCACATCACACATATTGTCGGGAATACCCTCGAACTCACTTGGGATCGGGACAAGGTTCTCAAACACTAACTTTATACTTGGTCCGATTTCGAAGCCTATAGAAATATTGTCAAGATGCTCGTCCCCCATAACTTAGAGAGTTACGGGCTCCTTGGATTGGTAAACGGGTGTGATTGCAATGGTACAGTCTCGTCAACAAATCATAGCAAATGGGAATCTTCTAATATTGATCTTTATCCGCTTGCTCTTCCGTAATTCTCTTTTCTTCTTCATTCTTTTGCGTATATTGACCAACCATATCACATATGGATGTCATTTGCTCCATAAGCTTGTTTTGAGAATTGAGAAAGTCATTTTGAGCATTAAAGATTGGATGATTGACGGTATATTGCGGGGGTTGAGTTTGGTCAAAGCCGAAAGAATTAGAATCATAGCAAGAATTTTGCTCATGATAATAGTCTTCATTCATCGGTTGACATTGAAAAGTCTCATGAGGACCCCCGCAATTTTCACAACAAGAATATTGTTGTGGAAAACTCGGTGAAGTTTGTGGAAAATAATCAAAGTTTTGATTGAAACACGGGTCCTAATTTGTAGAGCAAACGGTACTTGAGGTTGGACAATCGTAACCGTAATTAGAATCGTTTCACATGACTCACATAGAGTATGGTACGAATGTGGGTTGTGGAGGATGGTTTGCAACACTTGGAGAATCGTTAGAAGAGTACGGAGTTGAAAAATTGATTGGTGTTCCATTTCCAACAGTACAATAGAAACAAACTCCATCATATTCATTACAACCACATTGTTGGCACGTACCAAAAAGACATTGTTGTTGCAAACTTTGCAAATTTTGTAGGAACTCATTAAGGTTTTTGATTTACATTGGTTTACGGATTAGAGATAATCGGTAATTTGCGATGGACAAATAATAACCATAATGAGCACCTTCCCCAAAGACTTACAAGTATACAAGTCGATGACAAAATATATCTGTCTAACAAAATCACCCCACACACTCGTAACAACAATTGTGGGGTTAATTTGTGAGGAATTTGTAAAAATTTACAATATACAACTGCCGGGCGCCTTATTTGACAACGAATTGTTGGCTCTTGATTAACAAAGAAAGTCGGTTAACGTCAAAATCAATCAAAGATCGACCACTTTCGGATGACTTTGAATTATGTCCATGGAAGTCCTTTGGGAAAAAAAAAAGAAAACATCCTCACCCCAAAATACCAACCGTCCTCCTCCAAATGTCTATTTCTTAAAAAATACCTATCCTGCTATTCCCCCACCACATCTTCTGTCCCAAATGTCTTACCGTATTAGAGCCAAGGCACATTGTCGAACACAATATAGAATACAAAAACCCCACATGAAAACCCCTGTCCTCCCAACAATCGTAGACAAAATTTTTCAATTTTAAGGGGGGGGTCGTTTGACATTCACAAGGTAAGCAGCCGAAGGAGCGAGTCGTAGAGTCGTGTACGGGAACCAGAATCCCGGTTGTCTTCAAGATTATCCCTAATATTTTTTGAACAGGACTAGCTACAAGGGGGGTGAGGGGGGGGGGGGGGGGAGCGGCAAGTCCTTTAGGTGTGGTGCAAATTTTTCCGACCAGAACGAAACACTTCATTAAAAATATAAAATAATCTAAATAATAAATATAAAAAGAATAGCGAGAGCGTGCGGAGAGCAACGGGGGATTACAAGGAGACTGCGAACGAGGTGACGATCGAGGGGGGGTGTATCGGGCCATAAAGAAAAGTAAACAATACGAGGTGTGTTTAGAGAAAAGTGGGTAATTGGAACGTATGGTATAAGGAGAGAAGAGAGAAGATTATGGTTTTTTTATTTTGTTGTTTTAAATTTATTGTGATTTGTTTGGCTTTTTTGTGTTGTTTGTTTGGTTTTGGATTGTTTTTATTATTCGGAGGGAGTTTAATAAGGGTAGAAAAGAGCGAAATATTAGATAAAATTTAATTTTAAGCGAAAAGAAACAGTAAGTGTATATCATACGTAAACGGGGGTGTGGTTTGAGGAGGGGTTTGACGTGAGGAGAAAGAATGGGTCGTAGAAGTATAGAAAGGATTTGGAAACAACTTAAGTACAATTCCCTAATACTACTCTCCCACCCTTCCTCTATACCTCACGCTCTCCCATTTCCCTTCACCCATTCACCTCAAATCCCCCTGCTTCCACCTTACCTTCCCTTATCTTTACTCTTTCTTCCATAATCCTAATCTCTCGATCGAGTTTCATACTTCATCCTCCAAATTCTCCCAATTTTTTCCCGCTTCCAAAATACACTCGCTATCGCCTATTATACAATTTCCTTTTTTATAGTTTGCCTTTCATCGTCTATACTAACATAATCAATCTCTTAGTTTCCTTCCTATTGCTCCTATTCACCTTTAAATAACATTTTCATCTCAATTTCAAAAATATATTTCATATTCGAACGTCTTATTCACCTACCACTATCTCTGTACTTTCTATTTTCATCACAATCTTATATTTTCAGATTATGTCCTCTTTCTTTTAATTTCATCTATGCTTGTTTTCTACTTTTTTCATTTTCATTTCTCTCAAAATTATTTACTCGTCTATTTCTAAGATCATTATTAGCGTCGAGATAAGAGCGACTAGTCTACAAACAATCAATCTGCAATTCATAAAACATAATCTGTAATTCTAATTATGCAAAGCATATCATAATGTCAATCATAGATTCACAAGCTTTCAAATTAAATACTAATTCTCATTCACTTGAACATTTTTTGGTTAGTCTTCTTCTTCACCACAGACAAAATTCCACTGCCCAAAATAAATATCCTTGCACTATCAACAAGCGTTTCCGAGAGCGTCCCAGGAACGCGGGATAACACGCAGAAGGTGCGATGAGTGCTTGTTACTTATAAGAAGCACGCTATCCATCCTATGTTATCGATGATTGCGTTAGTTCCATAGGCTAGGGCGCTAAGTTTAAAATAGAGCTCCGTCCTTCTTAGTCGGGGGGGCCAGGGGTTTCCTTTGCTAGATGGACAGTGATCTAGTCTTTTATTAATCAATCACAAGAGGTAGAGATGAGAGCCAATTACATACTGTTCGCAGCGCATATTGTGCTCAACAGTATGACACATAACGTCTGTGGCGATACAGCGTGTATGTCTTATACTGAACACACATTTATAACACCTACGTGTGAGCGATCTATAGTGCGGGGAGGATGATATGACACTGCTCGGCAGAGTTCAGGACAAGAGCGTATCTGGGGGTTGATGATGATTTTTATTGATTAGATAACTGTGATATGAATCACGCAGTGTTTTAGTCATTGGACATTAAAGTTATTAGAGCATCGTTTATTTGAGGGATCTAATTTACACTATTATCTATGTATCTGTACAAGGGGGGGAATCTACTAATAAAAATCTCTATACGAAAAAAGACATTATTTTTTGAGAAGATTTTTCATTAGACTGCTTATTTATATGAACACAAAACTGACCAACGACTATCATGTCCACAAACCGGGCAATCGAATGGTATAGCTTCAGTGCGATCGAGTGAGACAAAGATATGCTTTTCTAAAACGCCAGATAATCACTCTTAACTACTGCTACCACCACTCTCATTGTGAAAAGATCATTGGACTCGTGCGGGCAGGAGGGGCGGGCCGATCCACAGTTACAACGTGCTGCTCAAAGTCAGATACAGAGCATACGGTGATTAGCAGAAGACAGAGAGAGGGAAGGGGGTGTGTGTGGGTGGATTGTAGGGTGGATAATATGGGAGGCGAACGAGTGACATTTCTACATGAATAGACACACCGTGGTATACAAGCTCAATCAAAGATTAAAATATATCTAATAAGTTGAATATAGATATGCAGAATTAGTTTGAAAATACGGTGGTCTTATCTAGAGTTAAATACAACGACAATATCATTTATTTTGATTAAAAACAATGGGGACTATCGAGCATATCACAGTGTATAGGAGTGTGATATTAACACAGGGCAGATTCAGTCTTAGTATTTATTTCCTCTTGGTACTTTGGCGTTTTTAGTTAAAAGTTTGTGAACTTCCCGTAATTTGTTTTCCAGTGCTTAATTGTTATCATTTGTTTAATTATAAATTGAGAATGATATGTCATCTTGTAAGATCAGAAATCAAATCTTGTGTGTGTATCGTAGCGCAACATTATGCAGTTTATTAGTCCTCATGAATCCATACGCATATTCACACGATGTAACACCACGAATCTCCAAACCACTGACGAAACAAAACAAAAGTTAATGAGATCATTCAGAGAGTTGTGGCAAACACACACACGCAAACACACACACACAGTCTTTTGGACACATAGCACACAAACACTGTGGTTGTAATGATAGAGATGGACATCAAATCATAGTTGTCTATGTACTGTGTAAATGGAACACCAATCTAATTTTCTCTAGATCTTCACTGTACATCACTTCTAAACACGATCTCACTACACATGGTGTCACGATCCATGGGGCGATTACCTAATGCGCATCGGGACGGACACCCAACCCAATACGGTACCTCATAACAGTTCCGTGGTCTTGATGATGATACACTGTAATGAGATAACACAACTACGATGAATAATACGGTTTATGTGCGCGTGATTTTCGTACTTGTGCTCTCAGCCTCAAGTCGTCCTGTCTTTGATAAGGGTAACCTAGCAATGCGTTGACTACAATGGAACTACTTCCATAATGTATATATGATATTGTTGTATACTTACTTTGTGTGACTCAAAGGATTTATTAACTCCTTTAATATATAAAATCTATCGGTAGCGGCGATTGTCATCACGTGCGACATGCAAGTGGGAACAACTTTAGTATACAATTTGTTGGACACTCACATAATATTATATATGTTGTGAAATACATTATACTGAGGAGGTCACGAATGAGATCTTATTCAATAGTATACCAACATACTTATGATGAATGAAATGATACTATATACTCAAATGGGAGTAAAAAATTCTACTTGCTAATGCATCACAATAAATTAATGAAACCGAGATATATAAGGATATTCCCGGGTCGTTAGTCCCAACGAGGCGTGAAATTGAGAATATCGAAAGTCGGTTTGAATATCAATGCTTGAATTGAAAAGATATGGGGTTTATTTCAAAACGTCTAATAATATGCAAAAACAAGTAAAAGAAACCCTAAAACGAAAGTAATTTAAGTTCAAACCTAAAAACGGGAACGTAAAAACGCGACTTAAAACCTAAATTTTCAAATTTTAAACCTAAAGTGAATTTTTTACTTTTAATAAACAATAAGTGACTAAAAAGGAAGGTTTAAAAAAAACTAGACTGAAAACGGAGTTGATTGAGTTAAAAACGAGAAAAAGAACGAGATCAAATCCTTCCTTAAAAATTGAATATTTGTACAAATATACCCTACGAAAGCACTAATATTTTTCCTAGAAACTATGTGATAAAAGAAAATTTAAAAAAAGATTTATATTTTTTTGATAATTTTCCTATTTACTATGAATTAAATAAGATTTTAATCTAATTAAATTATAAAAAATATTAAACGATTTATAAAAAATCTCAAAAAATTATAAAAAGTAGCTGACGTTATAAGGGATCTATGAAAAATATAATGGACTAACCAGCTTATTGTAATAAGCTGTAAATAAGCCAAACAGGCTTAGAAGCTTATTGGGCTAAATGGGGGCGGTGGTTTATGTATATTGGTTTGTGCAAACTTAAACAAGTAAAAAGGACCCAAGGCAGATGGTTATGTAGAGGTAATGTTAAGCGGTTGAGTGGGTAGAGACAGACGGTTCGAGACCTTTGCTCGACCCCTAACATCTCTACACCATTTTTAATCATTTTGGAAAAACTTTCAAAAGGAAAGTTGTAAAGGGCTTAAAAATAAGCACTTTTAAAACTGGGAATTATTTTTGAAAAGTTAAAATAAGCACAGTAAATAAGCAAAAAGGGGGCATATTCTGTTTATTTTTAACTAAGGCTTATGGAAAAGTTCAACTGTTAAGCTATGAAGAAGGGGAAAATAACCTTGCTACAAGTAATAAGTAATTACCCTAAGAACTAATGAAAGCACAAATATAGCTAAGACATTACGCTAGAGATCGCTAGAAAACTAAAGAAGACATCAAGACTAGTGAGTAAATTTTCTAACTTAAAGACAAAAAGAAGCTAACCTAAGAGGCTATTTCTAAGAGTAATAAGCAGATGAAAAACAAAGATAAGCAAAACTAAATAAGCTCCTATACCCATTAAGCAAAGGCAAACAAAAATAAGCAATGAAAGTCAAACAGTTAAGCAAGAAATGTAACTAAGCTATTATGAGCACAAGTTGCATACAAACAGCCAAGAGACACTTTTTGAGCTTATATTTAAGCTAGCAAACCAACAAGGTAAAGCTCAAAACCTAACAACAGCTAAAGTCAGACCTACAGGCTTGAAGAGAAAGCAAAAATAAGACATTCTTAAAAACAAATAAGCAAAGAAAAGGACTAAACAAAAAGGCATCTTGGCTGAGTACATGCTGATTTGGAAAAAAAAAACTTAAGACAAAGGTTGCTTTCTTTTTGGCTTTTAGAACACATAAGCAATTGAAAAGGGAAATAAGCAAACACAAGAAAAGCTATGGGTCCTGGTAAGCTAGATGAAACAAAGTATGCTCAAAATCAATGAGCCAATAAGCAGGAAAATAAGCAACAATAAAGGCAGACTACACTATATTAACTAATTAACTAAATCCTAATCCTAAGCTAACTGCTATGGAATTTTAAGCACACTTAAGCTAAGAGAGATTAAAACAAGATAAGGCAGAGGAAATCTAACAACTAATAAGCTAAAGCAATCAAGAAATAAGCCAAGGAAAAAGAGGCAGAGAGCAGAAATAAGCATATAAGCTCATAAAATGACCCTGCTTACAAACAGTCAATTAGGCCTACTTATGGCTTAAAAATAAGCCATCTATAGGGAACTTATGGCCTAAAGCTTATACATGGCTTAGAGTCTGAAACAAGAAGCGCTCTAAACAGCAGACAACTATGACTTTATGAAACTAAATTTATTCCATATGGAAAAAAAGAAGCTAATACAAAAGGTTGGTTTTACTCAGCTTATACTGAATTATGGTTTTTCTTAAAGACAACGGCTTATTTGGCAGCCTCGTATTTAACTAGAATAAGACTTTAAAAGCTACAAAATTTAGAAACAGATGGATCTATCCCCTATAAACTTGCTTATGTTTTCATTTCAGGCATCTGAAAACATACATTAGACTAGACTAAAAGAGATATTAAAAAAGGAAGGCTTGTTAAACATAAAAATGACATGGACAAATTTTGACCAAAAACAACAGTTCACAATAAACTAAACAATGCCTTACTCTACTGAATTTAACCATAACATAGAATCTAAAACAACCTTAAAGCATCTTTTAGCAAAAATCAAATTAAAACCAGTTAAAGATTTCAAATCACAGGTTTGGACAATCTGTTTAGACAACACCTTAAACAAACACAACAAAGACCATCATTAAAACCTTTTTTGAAAACTGAGTGAATCACTTAAAAATGCTTGTTGAAAGGTAGACAAGTTACCCAAACTATTTAACAAACATTTTGACCCTTTGACCACTTGTGCCAGAACACCACCTTAAAAGGGTAGTTTAACCATTATTAAAACTTGGATAAGCTGTTTTAAGGCAGAACAAAATATAAGAGATTACACAAAACAATGATAAGCATACAATAAGACAACTGTTAATCGACAATACACTGATATACAAGGGAAATAACAGATTCATATATATAAAGAAAATGACAAAGTTTTAATAAAAACTTAAACACATGAGCTCATTAAAAAGATTACAAAGCTTAAAGAAAAGAGACAGAATATAAAAAAACATAATTTAAAAACCACAAAAAATACAACCAAAAGTTAAAACTACTCCAACATACCCTCTCCTCAATTCTGTCTTCTTTCCATCTTTTTTATGCTGTGAGTCTTTGTTTTTTGTGCTATCTATTTATAGACTTCACCAAAGACGCCAATCATTAGCCATTCCAATTGTCTTTGTGTCCCAAGTAAAATGAATCCATGACCCTTTATATGTTTTGTCCAATCGTGTGTTTAAGGATTGCCAGGTTAATACGCCCGTGGTGGGGTGAGGAGGTATGGTGGAAGGTTTGAGTGGGGGGGTGGGGATTTGTCTGAGTTTAGACTAATAGCAAACATGGAATTGGGGTTGAGGGTTCGAAATAGGTGCGTGGGATGAAAGTGGCTTGTGAAAGTATATACAGTGGTAATTTATAAAATAGGAGTATAAGTTTTAAGACATGACAAAGTAACCCACCACTCTTATAATGATGTAACATGTATAATCCTTGAGAAAATGAAACAGATTTCTGGAATTTACAAGATTATGGCCCACATAATTATAAGCAATTTGTCAGAGTTAGTCACTTTGAGTAATTGTGGGGGGTTTAATAGGGTTATGTAACCTTTGTGCTACTCCGTTGTGAGTAATTTAACTTGCTTGGTTAGTCCATGAAAGACTAACGATGGTTAATTGTCAAGGAAAAATGTGAATGACTGAACTATGTTTAAAAGTGTCATGGGCTCATTATATAATATTGGGCCTGAAAGGTAGTAAAAGAGAATTTTAAAGGCCAATTATGTATGTGTTTTATGGGATGAAAGTCGTTCAAATAACATACTAATAGTGGGCTATCCGCCATTAGATTGGTTTCGAAAGTGGGCCAATTAGTATTCTTTTCGGTATTTGGCTTCGGTTTGGTCCGTTGACTTTTCTGGTGTTGACTTGACTTGACTTTTTTGGTCTTGTGGCTTCGATTTTGACTTTGTCTTTTTTCCACACGCTTTCATTCCGAGCATAGCTCGTTTTTGAGTCTTTTTGGGTTTGATTTTTGTCCTTTTGTCGGATATTCCTTTCCAGGCAACTAATATACAGTGAAAAACATACAAATACAATGTATTTTTGGTACGTTTTTGGTCATTTAAGTCCGATTTTAATGGTGAAAAGTATGTGTAATTAAACGCATACCAGAGTGTTGTTTACTACCAATCAATTTTTGGCGTCGCTGCCGGGGATTTGTGATTAAGATTCTCTCGTTTGAAGTTTGTTGATCGTAATTTGAAGACCCTTTCGTTGTTGAAAGTTTTGTTTTTATTAAAAAACAAAAAAAAATTATAAAAAGTAAAAAAATATTTTTCTTTTCTTTTAGTATAATTATCATATAAAAATAAAAAAATATTAAAAAAATAAAAATATAAAAAAATTGTCCATAATAAAAAAAAAATAAACAAAGTTGGTAAAAGAACACCAACAAATAATACCTTCAATTGAGGTATTATCCATTAGTAAGTTCCCACTCAATCAACAGAATTTAAAAACTTGCATTTGTGTGACATTTACGAAATACGGACTCACCTTAAAAAAGTAAAAAATTTAAGAGCTACCGTGAAGTAAATTTGATTATTTGGTTCAAGTTGTCTATCTCGTTATCCGTTTAAATAGATTGTTAAAAATTAGTTTAAAAATTTTCTTTTTTCTACTTTTGTGCATGTCGTCACTCGTTCTCAAACCCGCAACCATAATCATCAACAACAAGCCCAACCGGATGTTGTAGAACCATTTAATTTAGAAGAACCTTTTGATAATCCTCCCCGAGTTCTGATGGCTAATAACTGGACTATGGCACAATTGCTCCAAGCACCCACCGAGGAAACGAGGATGCAATCATAATTCCCGAAATCAATGCTAATTTATGAGTTAAAGCATGGTTTGGATCAATCTGTTCAAACAAGCATTTGGGATTTTGATCTTCGGACAATGATCAAAGAGGATCTGAGCATGCTTACATCCGTTTATTTCAATAAAATCAACCTCAAGAAGAAGAATCCCAGTACACCTGAGCACGTCAAATAAGCTTATGCTTGTCCATTTTCTCTTGAATGATCAGCTCTGATTTGGGTAGAAAAATAACCTCCGACGATGCAATTTGACATGGATGATCTGTTTTCAAAATTCATTAATCAATTCTATTCCTCCAATCAAAACGACAAATTCATGCGAAACGAATCACTAGATATCAACAAAGATTTTGACAGAATCGATTTACGGGCTTAAAATCGATTTAATGACCTTCCTTCGAGCATGTCCACATCACTGCAATTTTCAGAATTACATCAACTAGATCGTTTTACAATGCTTGAAATGCTAATGATCAAGATTCGTTGAATCAGTCTGCGGGTGAAAGTTTTTTTTTTTTTTTGGATAAGATGCCTCGTGAATGCTTGAAAATTATCAAGAGTAAATCCAAGGTTCGTAATTCACGAAACAAGGCAGTCGTTGCTAAAGTGAGTTCGAATTCATCTACCCCCGGAATTTCACCAGATGTTGCTGCTCTTACAACCGAAGTTTCTGAACTTAAGAAAAATGATGAAGACCTATGCTTATCGAGCAAGCAAAGAAGCCCAAGCTCCCGAACTCGTAAAAGCGGTCGAGTGAGTTGTGAACTTGTGGAGGTGCTCATCTCTTATAGAAATTGTCGCAGCCCCCGATGGCAACATTCAGAGTACAGTTTCAACAAGCTGGCTGCAGCCAATTGTAGATACAAGGAAATACTCAATTATAGACCTCCGATGTATTCAAACAATCCGACCTCCTGGTTATTCCTCCGACCCAAACAAAACAAAACCGTTTTTTTTTTTATTTCAATCAGAGTCAAAGGAATAATTTCAACTCAAAATCGAGACTCATTTCAATCAAAAACCGTGGAAATAACTTCTATCAAGGACACGAAAGTGAATCAACACTCATGACTATTCAACCAATCAATTACCATCTCAACCTATCAAGCTACCGCTCCGCAAATGCATATGTGTTTTCAAGACCGATATTAGAATTATTTAAGGCTAATGAAGCTGTATTGTGAGAAATATGCAAAATCAGGCCAAGGTTTACAAACCAATGACAAATCTAACAAAATAGCTTTCTATAGTTCGTAAATCAAATACCGCTCTCGTCATTAGTTTAGATTTCTCTTACCAAGAAACACCTGTAACAACCCGAAGGAGAACTGAAGGGTATTACTACCAGAAGTGGTATTGCTTATCAAGGACCTACGATTCCTATTTCTTCTCCTAAAGTAGTAGAACATAGAACCGAGGTGACAAAGGACACATTTTTCCTACTAAACATAAAAATTACCGGGAATGACGTCAACCTCCGGTTGTCCCAGATGGAAACCCAAAATCCAGTTTTCTGAGCCAGTATTGATGCTACAGTTATAAGTTACATCGAATGCCTAACCCGAAACCGTCGATCACTAAATCCTTCAAGAGAGAAATGAATGAGAAGCTATCGTGAAAACGATAACGAAACAAAAATAGAAATTCATATGAAATCTTCAAAATATGAGTTTCAAATTAGTCTTCGTGGATAGCTTTGACCTCTTATGCCTAAGTTTGCCTCAATCTTAAAAGCCTTAATCGGAAATAAAGAAAAGTCTATTGACGAATGGCTAAGAAACCCCTTTGAACGAACATTGCTCGGCGGTCATACTTAACAAGTTACCCGAAAAACTTGGTGACCCCGACAATACCTTATACCAGTAAATTTCAGAATCGGATAAAAAAAAACTAAAGAAAAATGAGTGCTTAGCCTTGGCCGATCTTGGCGCTAGCATAAATCTCATGCCATTTTCCGTGTGGAAAAAGCTTAACCTTCCAAACCTAACTCCGACGTGCATGACACTAGAACTAGCGGACCGTTCGATCTCCCGACCAATCTGTATTGCTAAAGATGTCAACGTTAAAGTTGGTGTATTCCAGTTTCCAGCCGACTTCGTGGTCTTAGATTTTGAAACTCAGACCTATATGTACCTTTAATTCTCGGGAGTGTGTTTTCCTTAAGACCAGTCGTAAGCATTGATAGAGTTACGAAGGTGAATTAACCTTCGAGTAGACAATGATAGAATATGAAAATCCCATATAAAAAGACTCGTTGGTTCGACACCGTGTTATATCTAGCATAGATTAGCTCGTAGTCTTAGTTTTAATCATTTATTTACCGTACGACTTATGGTGTTGGGCTGGGTCTTTACCCATTTGCTAGCCCACTCCATGGCTCATTTAGGGGCACCAATCTCCTGTATAAATACCTCTCTTCAGCCATGGGAAGGGTTTGAGAATGATCATTTTATCACCAAACACACTCAAAAGTGTTTCTCCTGCTAGAACTCACCACTTTCCCTCACTAGACAAATTGACCAAAACATAGAATCCTAGGCTTGTGTTATGATATCCAATATACTACAATTGGTATCAAAGCACATGGGATGATTAGCTAGATTGTGTGTGCGTTTTCTTGGTTAGTTTAGATCAAAAGTTTGGTTTTTGAAGGTTTATGGTCTTATTCTTGACACTCTTTGATTCTCACGTTTGTGATGTTAAAGTTAGTGTTTCTATAGTTGTTATAACCTTCTAGGATCAAGTTGTGCAAAAGAAACCAAGCAAAAAAGTCAAAAGGTGCATTTTTAGGTGTTTTTAGGTGAAAAAGTTCGTATTGTTCCGCATAGCGTTTGCCCTTCTGAGTACATTCTCATTGCGTTTTTTGCGCATCAAAAAGTACACTGCGTTTTGTTGTTAATTCGTAAGAGAAAGACAGGTACTGCATTTTGTCTACAGATTGTATGGTGGCGTTTTGCTACTTCGTTTGGTTGATGAAGATTTTTTCTGCAGTTTGCTTCAAGATTTGGTTCGTTTACGCCAAGAAAAAAAAAAAAAAAAGAAAAAAACATATAAAAAAAAAACCCCGAAACAACTCAACCCAAATCAAGACTCACCTGGCGTTTTGCTTCAAGCTGCACTGTGTTTTTACGCATCAGGGACCGACTGCGTTTTGCTTCAAGACCAACATTGCGTTTTGCTTCAACATTTGTTGCGTTGTTGCTTGAAGACCATATTGCGTTTTGATAAGGAGTTACTCTAGGCAAAATTTCATTCTCCACTTGTCGTTTTTTTCGTAGGCTTTTTTCACAGTGGATTTTGCCTAAGTTTTCAACCAAACCAAACCAAATCAACAAATCATCAATCAACAACATATCACCTAATCAAAACAAACCAGATCAACACTTTTAACATACAATCACTAATCATGTACCGATACCAAAGTTTATCATATACAAGTAATCAACCATGGTCAAGAAATTCCTCTGATAATTCAAGCGCCGGTTTCACCGATACCCGCACTCCAATGTCTTGATAGGACTGATAACGAATCATGGTCACATGAACGAATCCGATTGTACTGTATGTTTAAAGGAAAATGGATTGGCAAATTCTATCAGTCGATTCAATAAGTGACCATTTGAGCTTGGAACCATAAAGGATGCCCTTTGAACCAACCCCCTAGAGGGAGGTGTCCTTCTTGGACCAGAAAGGCCTCGTACATATGAGGATCTCAGTGACACGGAGAAGAAACGATACAATATATGATGTCCGAAAGCTCACCAATATTGTGCTTCAAAGTGGACTTTTAAAGAAATCTAACAAGCTCATCAATCACAAGCATGAAGCAAAAGCAATATGGGACAACAGTCAAAAATGCTTCTAGCAATATTGAACTCACAAAAGAAGATAAAGAGAATCTCTAGAAGTACGATCATTTTGAGCGATTCAGATGCTCTTCAGGTGAAAATATCAGATGAGTCACTATAGTTCGCTTCATAAGATGGTCAATGACATGAGGAATATCAAAAGACAATGCGCAACATTCAACTGAACTCCAAGTTTCGTGGAACAATATGTCACCTGAATAGGATAGGTTCGTGACAGCCGTTAAACTCAACAAAGGTCTGAAAGAGACAAATCACGAACAGCTGTATGCATACTTAAAACAACATGAGAAGTATGTCAATCAGGTCGACAAGAATCGTGTGAGAGCATGATTTGATTGAGTTAGAGATCACATCCTTGCTAGGATGATCAAACTAGCATTGTGTCACGGTCCAAACGTCACTGCCCATCATACACATGTCCAGTCTCATCAATATCCCTCAATTCAATCAACAAACCCTCGAAAACAATCACCACAATATCCACCATTCCCCGAAACATCACAAATTGACTCCGGATACACTCAAACTAATGAAATACTTGACAACCTCACCAAACAAATGGCACTCCTTGCCCAATCCTTCAGAGCAATGCTTCCTCAGACCAACAATCAACTTCGAACTTGACATCTAACACTCGGATATCAAGCAACTTACAAAGATTAACGGGTTTGTCGTTCAGAATGTTCAAGGGCGACAGAATCAGAATCAGAGGTATTTTGCTCGGGGAAATGGTACAGCAGGAAATGGGGGAGCACAGAATAGAGCTGGGAATGCCAATGTAGGTCAAGGGAAACCGGTCAAGTGTATTAGGAATTGTAATGGAGCTGGACATAATTTTGCAAGAAACTTGTACTCAGCCAAAGCGTCTACAGAATTCTGATTATTTCAAGGAACAAGAAGCTGTTGATGCCAAGCCCAAAGGAAATGGTGCAGTTTTGGAATGAAGAGGATACCTACACTTTCGGCTGGTGTACCAGGGCTCACACTATGATGCAGATGTGGAAAATCAACTGGTCCAAGACTTAGCTTCTGAATGAGGATAACATCTTCCAGGCAGATAAATGTGACGCTTTTGATTCAGATGTTGATGATGAACCGACTGCTCAGTCAATATTCATGGCCAATTTGTCCTCAGTCGGGTCAGCAAATCCACAAGCTGGTCCATCCAATGCATCAATCTTATCTGAGGTACATATTCTAGAAAATGCTATTGATCATAGTATCTCTAATCAGGACGAACATGAGGTTCATAATAAAGTACAACTGCCAGATGTTATTGACACAACTAGTGTCCATATGGGTAACAGTAATGTTACTCTATATGAACAATGACATTTCTGGTGTACCAAGTTGTGCATCTTCCGCCCTAAATAGTGTATGTGTATCGCCTGTTAATGATGCGTTCGTTCTTCATGACCCAATAGCAACTGAACTTAAGATCTACAAGGAACAGGTTGCCATCTATGAGCAACGTGCTAAGTTTGAACTGACTGAACGTGAACAGCGAATGGATGATCAAATGCGTATGCTTATTCAAAATCGTAATAAAACGGAAGAAAATCTTAAAAAGGAACTTCATTCTTTCAAGTTACAACTTAAGTCAACTATGGAAAACAATAAGATAATTGAAGAAACTGTAACGACTTTGAAACAAGAGTTTAAACAGAAAGAGTCAAAATTCCTGACTGATTTTTCTTTTTTTTTTTACCAATTTGAAACCTTAACGATAAACTTGAGAATAAGCTTCACTCACAAGATCAATCCATTCAAACTGTCCATATGATGTTAAATCCTACTCAGGTGTATGCTCAAAAGACTAAAACTGCACTAGGTGCCCAGAACCCTTTTTACCTCAGACAGGCCAAAAAGGCCCAACCGGCATTATATGATGGTGATGAACTTCTTAAGCCTCATCATGTGCCAGTAATTGTATCAACGTCTGAGGAAGAATTAGAGTTAGCTGAAGCTACTAGGAATAAACTACATGTGAAAATGAATGACTCTGTCTGTGTGGAAAAGAGGGTTAACATTACGCCCCCTAACTACTCAAAAGAAAATTTCATGGCAACATTCACCCCTCAGACTCAACTGACACCTGAGCAAGTATTTTGGTCCTTAGATCTAGCAAAAAGAAAGGCCCTAAGACAAAAGGCAATGGGAACACCCCTACCTGTCCAACCACATGCCGACTTGGACTCCTCCAATACACCGGTCCATCTGGTCCCGAGAACGCTTATTGGTCTGTATGTAATTACTCAACTATTTTGGGATTTTTAGAAAACTTGTAAAAAACGTATCACACTAACCGGCATAAATGAAGGGGAAATGGGTTTTGAACAAACAAAATGTGTACTTTAACGAAGTAATTCCATTTTCAAACTTCTCAAAGAACCTTATGAAGGAATTCAAAAATCTTCTAAGTCCACTGAAGTTAGGGCAATGAAGAGCGTTTTTGAAAATATTGGAAGCAGAATGGACCAGAGAAAAGATCATGGACTTACAAAAGTGGTGAGAATTGAACGTAAAAACCTTCTCATCACCAAGCGAACATAGAGTTGCGAATGTTTGTCCAAAGATAGTTTTATACTGTAGACAGATTCTGTACTAAACGTGGTCTAGATATTCTGACATGCCTGATGCGTTCACTATGGCTCATAAACGTATTGCCGATCTTAGAATCTAAAATATTAAACTGAGAAATAAGATTCAAAATGAAGATCACGACTCAATGATAAATACAATTCTCCACACTTGAAGTTGAACAACTTCAAGCTTACAATTAACGTATCAAAATCTCAAAGACGTTTTGGAAACAAAAAACCAGTGACATTTCGGATGCATCCTTCTTTGATTCAACTGTTTTGTAATTGGGAAACTAAATGAACAGATTCAAAGTCGAGGCAATACGATTCGTGAATTAAAGGAGAAAATCTCTCGCTTAACAAAGAAGAATAGTGATGTAAATCCCATTTTTGACCTTAAGGCTTTAGTTTCTCAGAACAAGGATTTAACTGGCAAAGCTCAATGCCCTTACAAAGAAAAATCTTATAATGCTTTAGGGCTAGAAAATGCAAAAGTTTAAAAGCATTATAAGGAGTTGTATTATTCAATTAAAATAACGCGTGCCAAAAACACTGACCAGAACAACTCTTTGTTATCTAAAATTGAACACCTTAAGGATCAACTTAAAGAGAATTCCAAATGTGTCACTATACCTGATTGTAAAACCTAAGGGGGGGTGTGAGGTGTTGGCTCCGAGTAGAAATACCTATAGTGTTGAACCAATTTCCCCAAGCTCAAGAAGAATCGGGAAGTGCATCTACACTATATCAAACACCTTAAGGAAAATGTAGAAACCCTTCGTGAAATAGTAGAGGATGCTAAGGTAAAAACTATTGGATACCTGCTCATGCATCTGGCTGCCGTTACAACTCAGCAAACACTCTCAAGGAGCCTGTTAGAAATGTAATATACGGCCCTAAAAGACCTTTGCTCCGTAATAAACAAAATGCATCTACCAATTCACTTAGGAAAAAGGGTGTTACTTTTGTTAAACCACATGAAACCTCAACTCATAACACACCACCACAAGTTGAGCACCAGAAAATAAATTCGACTAACATTCCTGTAATTCCCTCTATAGGTATTAAAAAGTTGCCTCGAGCAGCTAGCAGTCAAAGCCTAGAGCAATACAAAGAAAGATAGGACCCTGCCAGCCAAAAGTGCCTTGAAACATGTAGAAGCCCATTCTAGGATGAATAAGTCGAATGAGACACATAAGAATCGTGTTGATTCTAGTATTAGCTATAAGCGTAACTGTAAATTAATTCGAATCTAATTACTTTCTTGCAAAACTTCTAAACAATGATTAATTTCTATTGAATCATGATCAATGTGTTGTGCGTTCTGAATGTGTGTAAACATCCAATGCCACTAAAGTGAGGCGGGTTAAAGCAAGTTTAAGCAGTTGGAAGGCCACAGGGAAATTGTTTACACCATCAGGCCAACAGTGGCGACCCACTGTCAGAAATGATAACCTTTAGAGATCGGTGACCTTAACTAGGATAACTCCACCTAAGGCTTGCCTACAAAACAGATGAAGGCCCACTTGGTCGAACTTCTGTTAGCCTCAAAATAATGAGTCGAACAATGGAAGTTCGTTCATAACTATCTTAGGTCTCAGTCATTAAATAATTATACTTTTAATAGAGCATACACAGGGTAAACGTGCCTTTTTTAAATGTAAGCTAACCGGTCACGTGTATCGGGCGAAAGCCCAAGTAATCCGAGCCCGGCCCGTAGAAATACCAAGGCATGAAAGCCTCTTGGTATTAATTAAAATACCCCTCTCAATATGGAGAGGGGTTGGATTTCTGTTAATTCTCATTTTTAATTTTGCAAGTAACATCTCTTTATTTTTTCTTCACTCTACCATCTCACTCTCCTCAACAGTCTCTCGTAAACTGTCGTCCATATTTCTCATCTTTATATCCTTGTGGTTTCAATATGAGTGAAAGTGATTATTGTTGACGACAACTTCTTCCGTTAGTGAAGACAGTGCCTCTTAGTTAGGTCACTGCCTCCCTTGAAGATTGGACTGTATCTGCCAGCTGATACCACCAGGAACTATGCCCTGGTTGCGTATTAATCTTGCGTGCACTAACCAACCGGACCCCAATTGCAATTGGGGATCTAATGTATCCAAATCTCCATTTTTGCCTTTGTTCAAATGCAGGTCGTACAGATCGTTCTCTGGTATTTGGACTCAGGCTGCTCAAAACATATGACTGGAGATCGCTCACGGCTCAGGAATTTCGTGAAAAAGTTTATTGGGACTGTTCGATTCGGAAATGACCATTTTGGTGCAATTATAGGATATGGGGATTATGTCATTGGTGACAGTGTAATTTCTAGGGTATACTAGTGTTAGAGGGACTTAGAACAACCTTGTTCTCTTTCGTCAATTGTAATGCAATCTTGAAGTTGCCTTCAGAAAGCACACATGCTTCGTCCGAGACTTAGATGGTGTCGACCTTATTAAAGGAAGTCATGGTACGAACTTATACACCATTTCTGTTGAAGATATGATGAGGTCCTCTCCCATTTGCTTACTGTCTAAAGCCTCCAAGAACAAATCCTGGTTATGGCATCGTCGCCTGAATCACTTAAACTTTGGCACCCTCAATGATCTTGCTCGTAAAGATCTTGTTAGAGGCTTACCTCGGTTGAAGTTTGAAAAGGATCATTTGTGTTCTGCATGCCAACTTGGAAAGAGCAGGAAAGCTACCCACAAACCCAAGACGATTAACACCATTATGGAAGTTTTACACACCCTTCACATGGATTTATGCGGACCGCTGAGAGTGCAGAGTATAAATGGGAAGAAATACATTTTGGTAATAGTCGATGACTACTCCAGGTTTACATGGGTGAAGTTTTTGAGATCCAAGGATGAGACTCCCGCTTTTGTAATCAATCTGTTAAAACAACTTCAAGTTGGTCTCAACAAAACTGTCCGGTTCGTGCGGACTGATAATGGCACCGAATTCGTTAATAAAGATTTGACTGATTACTATGAAAGCGTTGGCATTACCCACGAGAAGACCGTTCCGAGAACTCCTCAGCAGAATGGCGTTGTTGAACGACGGAATCGCACTCTTGTTGAAGCTGCTCGGACAATGCTGATATTCTCTAAAGCTCCCTTGTTTCTTTGGGCAGAAGCTGTGGCTACTGCCTGTTACACCCAAAACCGATCCCTAATACATACTCTTCACAACAAAACCCCATATGAACTAGTGCATGACAAGAAACCGGATCTTTCTTTCCTACGTATATTTGGGGCTCTCTGCTACCCAACAAACGACAGCGAAGATCTTGGCAAATTGAAAGCTAAAGCAGACATTGGGTTCTTTGTTGGTTACGCACCAAATAGGAAGGGTTACAGAATCAACAACAAACGGCCCCTACAAATCATGGAAACTATTCATGTCACATTCGATGGGCTGACTGAGCAAACGGCTCCTGCACACTCCAGTCCAGGACCCGCACATAACCTTTTGATGCCTGTACCTATCAGTTCTAGGCTCGTACCCAATCCTCCTCCTGCAGCTCCTTATGTACCTCCTACTAATAAGGTATTAGAGATTTTGTTCCAGCCTATGTTTGGTGAATATTTTGAGACTTCCACGGTTGATCGTCTAGTACCCCCTGCTCCTGCAGCTCAAGCTCCAGTCAACCCTAACGGTCTATCAGTATCTATCCCCATTGATCAAGAGGCACCATCGGGAAGTCATTCACCATCATCTTCGGTACATCACGGTGTTGCAACTGGGCATTCTTTTGAAGTAAATCCATTTGCTGCAACTGAGCACGAACCATTTGTTAATGTGTTCGCCCCAGACCCGAACTCTGAAGCATCATCTTCTGGGACTCTCACGATTACTACACCCAACCAATCCACTCAACCTCATGAACATCTCCGCAAATGGACCGACTCTTATCCTCTTGATAATATTATTGGGAGCCCTTCTAGACCGGTATCCACTCAAAAACAGCTTGCTACAGATGCTCTGTGGTGCTTCTATAATTCAGTACTGTCCAAAGTTAAACCTAAAAACTTCAAATCTGCGGCTGCTGAAGACTGCTGGTTTCAAGCCATGCAAGATGAAATCCATGAATTTGATCGACTGGACGTATAGGAATTAGTGCCACCTCCAGACTATGCAATGATTATTGCTCTCAAGTGGATTTATAAGGTGAAACTTGACAAGTATGGTGACGTGTTGAAAAACAAGGCACGTCGATATCGTCAAGAAGAAGGTCTTGATTTTGAAGAATCCTTCGCCCCGGTCGCCAGACTTGAAGCTATCAGAATATTTTTTACCAATGCTGCCAGCAAAAACATGACAGTTTATCAAATGGACATGAAAACTGCATTCTTAAATGGCGAGCTTAAAGAAGAAGTCTATGTGCGCCAACCAAAAGGCTTCGTTAACCCAGATCGTCCACATCATGTCTACCGTCTGAAGAAATCTCTTTATGGGTTAAAGCAGGCACCTCGGGCGTGGTATGACACTTTGTCAAAGTTTCTTTGGCACAAGGATTCTCCAAGGGTGTAGTCGATCCAACCTTGTTCATTCGAAAAACAGGCAAACACACTCTTCATGTTCAAATATATGTTGATGATATCATATTTGCCTTGACCGATCCTAAAGACTGTGACCATTTTTCTAATGAAATGAGCTCTAAATTTAAAATGTTGATGATGGGTCAAATATCCTTTTTCTTAGGCTTACAAATTTCTCAGAATCCTAGAGGCATTTTCATAAATCAATCTAAATACGCTAATGAGATTTTAAAGAAATTTGATCTTCATAAAAGTGACCCTGTTGACACTCCCATGGTGCAGCGAACAAAACTGGATGAGGACCTCTCAGGGATCCCGGTTGACCAATCCCAATATCGCAGTATGATTGGATCCCTGATGTATCTCACAGCCAGTAGACCTGACCTTGTTTTTAATGTGTGCATGTGTGCTAGATATCAATCTAAGCCTACTAAAAAGTACCTTGGAGCAGTTAAACGGGTCTTTTGGTATCTCCAAGGATCCATAAATATGGGTCTTTGGTATCCGAAAGACACCGCCATGGCACTAACAGCATACGCAGACGCAGATCATGCAGGTTGTCAAGACACTCGAAGAAGCACATCTGGCAGTGCTCAGTTCCTTGGTGATAAGTTATTTAGCTGGTCATCAAAGAAATAAACTAGCACGTCCATCTCGTCTACAAAGGCTGAATACATCGCGATGTCTGGTTGCTGTGCCCAAATCCTATGGATACGGTCTCAATTATCGGATTACGGCTTTGCATACAATCGCATCCCTCTGTATTGTGACAACAAGAGTGCCATAGCTCTATGCTGCAACAACGTCCAGCACTCCAGGTCTAAACATATAGACATCCGACATCATTTCATCAGAGAATAAGTGGAGAAAGGAGTGGTTGAGTTGTATTCCGTGAGGACAGAGTATCAACTGGCGGATATATTCACTAAGGCACTGCCCAGAGAACGATTTGAATTCATCCTCCCGCGGCTTGGCATGAAGAGTATGAAGCTAGAGACACTCAAACGTCTTCAGGATGACAAGGATGAGTAACGTATTTGCTTCACGTATCCTATGTAAATATGTACATATTCATCATCAAAAAGAAAATACAAAAATATAAAACCCACAAAAATCCAGAAAAATCAGAATCTATAATCTCTCAAAAAAAAAATAATTAATAAATAAATAAATAAACTTTTCCGAGACATGTCTTTCGTTTATCGATAACATTTACGGACCTAGAAATGTCATTCAATAATGACACGGGCCTTTAGATGAAGCTCGAACGGAAGTTCAAACTTTTCAAAACATGTCTAAATGGTTTGCAAATTTCTCAGAATCCTAGAGGCATTTTCATAAATCAATCTAAATACGCTAATGAGATTTTAAAGAAATTTGATCTTCATAAAAGTGACCCTGTTGACACTCCCATGGTGGAGCGAACAAAACTGGATGATGACCTCTCAGAGATCCCGGTTGACCAGACCCAATATCGCAGTATGATTGGATCCCTGATGTATCTCACAACCAGTAGACCTGACCTTGTTTTTGTTGTGTGCATGTGTGCTAGATATCAATCTAAGCCCACTAAAAAGCACCTTGAAGTAGTTAAATGGGTCTTTCGGTATCTCCAAGGATCCATAAACATAGGTCTTTGGTATCCGAAAGACACCGCCATGGCACTAACAGCATACGCAGACGCAGATCATGCAGGTTGTCAAGACACTCGAAGAAGCACATCTGGTGGTGCTCAGTTCCTTGGTAATAAGTTAGTTAGCTGGTCATCAAAGAAACAAACTAGCACGTCCATCTCGTCTACAGAGGTTGAATACATCACGATGTCTGGTTGCTGTACCCAAATCCTATGGATGCGGTCTCAATTATCAGATTATGGCTTTGCATTCAATCACATCCCTCTGTATTGTGACAATAAGAGTGCCATAGCTCTATGCTGCAACAACGTCCAGCACTCCAGGTCTAAACACATTGACATCCGTCATTATTTCATCAGAGAACAAGTGGAGAAGGGAGTTGTTGAGTTGTATTTCGTGAGGACAGAGTATCAACTGGCTGATATATTCACTAAGGCACTGCCCAGAGAACGATTCAAATTCATTCTCCCGCGGTTTGGCATGAAGAGTATGAAGCCAGAGACACTCAAATGTCTTCAGGATGATCAGGATGAGTAACGGATTTGCTTCAAGTATCCTATGTAAATATGTACATACTCTATCTCAAAAAGAAAATACAAAAATATAAATCCAACAAAAATCCATAAAAATCAGAAAATAGAAAATACCAAAAATATGTTATTCATGACATGTCTTCTGGCATCGATAATATTTACGGCATTAGAAATGTCATTCAATAATGACACGGTGCTGTATATAAAGTTCGAATAGAAGTTTTTAAATGTTTTTCAAAACATGTTAAAAATGGCTTGCTGTTATTTCAGACTGCAACCCGGTTTTCAAAATAAGGAAAGATCGTCGCCAAAAAGACGACTGTTCCTAACAACGGGTGATTAAGTTCTTCCGGGCATGGATTACTTTATATCCGTGCACCCTCGATCTAATGTACGCTTCAGTGCATTATTTCTTGATCAAGAAGTGAAGTCTTCTATTTATCCTACTAATTTTCCGTCTATGATTCTTCAGAAAATTATTTGGATTTCCCAGGGTGGTTTAATAGGACTTTTGAAAATCAATCGGACTTGGCCTTTAATAAATTTGAGTAGTTTTTGTCAAATTCATGTCATCTAACGGGCATTTTTAACACATTGTATACATAACTGAGAATGGTTTGGTAACTCACGGGGTTATGGTTTAAGGGGGAGTTAAATGTGTGTTAACTCAACAAGGGCCAAATGTGTCATCTATGTGCAATAATAGGGCCTTAAGTGCTAGTTGACGTTTGCTTGCTAGACTTGTAATACAATAAAGGACTAATTGTGCAATTAATGCTACTTAATCAAACCCTTTGTTGCTAGATAACCCTAAAAGAAAAAAAGGTAAAAAGAGAGGGGCCATTTGTGTCATTATCTGAAAAGTAAAAGTAGGTACTTAAGGATGTTGCGTTTTGACCCAGTCAGTCAAGTCAAAACTAGTTAAAATCTTTTTCAACTTTTCTCACTCAAACACAACCTTTGTTGCGATTTGCTTCTCTATCAAATTCCTGTGAGATTTCGTGTTGTGGTAAGACTTGCTTTAATGATAACTATCACCTTAATATGCTATCTCCATAACATCGTGGCCTAAATCTATGTAATAACCATGTTATGTAGATTCTCGGGACTGTTCATCGACAACACTTTGGTTAGTGTTTCCGTTTGTGTTTTAAGTGTTGAGATAGCATTAGAATAAACATATTATTCCTGCTAGATGTATCAATTGAATCCCCAATTACCTCATTAGGGTCCTTGTGATTTTTAAGTACTAGTTGACTTGTTAGTCAAAATTCACGCTTGTTTGATGCTTGTCATTGCTTAGGGTTGTTGTTAACATAGTTAGATATTGTTAAAGTATGTATAGAATGATATAGTGTGGTCAAGGAAGCCCTAATTTGAATGATTGATTCTGCGTTATAAAACATTCTTGGTTGCGTTTTGGTGTTAGATTCTTGGTTGCGTTTTGGTGTTAGATTCTCACTCCGGGTGTCTGGTATTGAAAAAAGGTGGTGTCAGCTCCAGCACCGCTCCCTAAAATCATATGAACTATTGAGTCTAGAGCCTTGAGATCACCAATTAATCTCGTTAGGACACTATTCAAATGTACTTGTTCTTCATACACTGTGAAAACAAGGAATATATACTCAGTGTTCCTACGCATCATCCTTCTGAATTTTGCCAGAAACATCGAGGATATTATGTATTCACATGAAGATGGAAATCCTTCTTGAGCCATACATACAAACAAGTCTTGGTAGGGTGATTGTGAGATCCTTAAATGGATCAAACTTGTGACACTGGACATCGAATCGGTCCAGACTTTTGAATTGACGATTGACGAAGTTTGATAAAATCTTAACACTCTCGATGTGTCACAAAATCAATTTCTCAAGTGACACGTCGATTGATTTTCAAATCAATTTTCCTCTTCAATCGGTAAGATAGTAACTAACCGATTCACTCTTGTCGTGCTGTCTGCTTTGAGACGTTCCGACTAAGAGAACAGACAAGTAAGGCGATTCTGATGTTTATACATTGGAAGGGGGATACGAACTCATGTGTTAAATACTGTCAAGGTGATTCTTCTTACAGATTGAATCTACCCTGCTAATCTGGTCGGTTCCTCACGGATTCGAAGGTTACTCCAACCAAACACAGGCGAATGACAAAGCCATATTCGCCCCTCAACTTTATTGCTAACTATTTTAGTGCAGGTACATATAAATATGGAGGTAGTGTCAACCTATTCCAGTAGAGTCAAGTTCATTGCCACATGCTAATACTCAAGACTCAATGAACTTACAACATTAAGAGAAAATGACCTAAAGCTTCCGCAACTCTAATATCAACAGCCCAAAATGTAGTAGGTAACTTAGAGTCAACTAACATGGTTCTAGCAGCCTCAATTAGTGTCCTATTTCTCTTTTCAGCAACACCATTTTGCTGAGGAGTTCTAGCTGCACTAAATTCCTTCTTAATCCCTTTCTCTTCACAAGACTCACTCATAACTCTATTTTTGAACTCTGTTCCATTGTCACATCTGATAATCTTTACTTTCTTATCAACTAGATTTTCTATCTCAATTATAAATCTCTTAAGAATGCCACTAGTCTTATCTTTAGATGCTAAAAAGAAAACCCAAGTAACTCTGCTATAATCATCAGTGACAACTAGATAATATTTCTTATTCATTAAGCTGCTTACAAAAGTTGGACCAAACAAGTCCATATGTAATATGAATAAAGGCTGAGTAATAGAGTTCTGTTAGCCTTAAAATACGGTGACAAACACGGAATTACATTAGTTTATTTATAGCGTGTCACATAGGGACTAATAATGACTAGTTATGATAGTTATGTGGCACTAGGACAATAAATACCCCCTCCATACTTCCATGGAGGGGTGAAGCTCACTTTTGTAAAAGTGTAAGTGCGTGTGTTTTCTCTCTAACACATACACTCTTCCCATCTATTTAACCTTTCAACTCTATAAAATGGCTATTCACTTATTTCACTTTATCTAACCTCCAAATCAGTTTTAATCCCTGATATTATATGTCATTTATATTTTACAATTGGCATCAGAGCTACAGGGGTGTTTCGTATCATGTGTTTGTTTGTTTCGGTTACTGTTCATCTACTGTTTATTTGCTATTTTTTCACAGTTTCTTTTTCGTGCTACAAGTGTTCTTCTTTTCCTAAGAATCAACCACGAAATAACAGTTGGGGATGTTATTTATTGTTGTTGTTACAAGTTCTTTCAGATCTGGGTTTACTTGTTCTTGGTTGCGTTTTGAGGAAAAACACAGATCCGGTTTTCAAGGAAAAAAAGTACAAAAGTACAAAATTTTGCAGGTTGCGTTTTGGTTCTCAAGACATTGCGTTTTGTCTCTGCAACTTGTCTCTGCGTTTTGCCTCTTAGTTGCGTTTTGATCATTGAAGACCATTTATATAGCAAATCCAAACGCTATGCTGCCAAAATTTCAAAAATGTTGCGTTTTGTCTAAAGGTTGCGATTTGCTTGGTTGCGTTTTGCTACCCCAAGAACCAAACCGAGTCAACTCGGTTATTACCGAGTTGACCCGGTCACACTCGCCAAGTCAAGGTCACAAACAAACCAAATCAGAAATGAAAAAAAAAAGATAAAGAAAGATGAGACTCATTCAAACAACAACAACAATTACACAGCCGCAATAACATCATTTCCATCATTAGAAATACATCTCATACACAAATCCAACTACAACAAATCCAATACTAAATCCTACATCCCCTCGTCAAATCCATCATCACAACTTTATTCATCCATCCTCTTCCAACTACAACAAAGACTCGAATCAATTCAATGACAAAGATCTCAGATATGTCAACCTATTTTAGAAATCTTTCACAAGATTTTTCTTTAGGTATGAACCATTTTCATCATAGATCCATGAGAAACAAATGTTCTCTTTGATATACGAAAAGAAAAGAATGACATATAAAGATTCTGTTATATTCATTTCTTTATTTCAAATTGAATCAATAACACACAAAAGGAAAATGATTACACTTTCTATTGATATACGAAATTAAAAGACGAATGATAACAAGTATGTTACCTTCAATCTTTGGTTTCGATTCAAGAAAAAACTCAAGAATAATTAGAACACAACCTACCCGAGACCTTGGTTATCAAGACCTTGAAGCCATTAAAGATCTTGACTCTTCAACGAGATTGGCTTGTGAGAATAAACTGAAAGGAAATAAAGGTTGTGTCTTTATCATAAGAAGTGTACATAGTGTGTATACCGAGTTTGACTTTTGTAGCTGCGTCTTTCTACTATGCTTGGGATACATAATTATCCAATGTTAGTTGGATGCAAAAGATGGAGTGATAAAGGTTGGGAGAGATAATGTGACTGCATATGAAGGAATAGATGGAGGCGATGGAAATAGGGTTAGGGTTAATGTATGAGTTATATTAGGGATTTGGTAAAGGTTTATATCCCTAATTTACATGTGACCCGGGTTATATCAATGAATTGGGCTGGATTCGTGTTGGGCCATATCAAAAAAAACAATGGGCCGGTATTGATGGACTTGGGCTGGTGATTTTAAAAGGGCCGAATAATAACCACAATAAACAGGCCAATTTTTTTGTTAATTGGTCTAATAGTGGTATTGGATTTGTCAATGTATGATGATTGAGCCGGGTACAAAAATACTATCATGACAAGTTAGACTAGACGATGTTTATCCGTTAACGACATTCAAAATAACATTCGTCCTAGTTTAACGACAATTGAACAACAACAAACAAACAACAAACATGATACATAACGCTAAAACGATTCTGAAAAGATTCAATAAATGACAAACGGCTAGAGATTCGGACTACGATGACAAGTGATCACGGAGTTGATTTGGTATCCCTTATTTGAGATTGAAGTTGGATTTCACGAAGGCGTCTACTTATTTCATCATCGAGACTTCCTTCTATTTGCTACCCCTTTTCTTTAAACCCAATCTATCAATTGATGACTTGCTTGAACGTATATAGCTTATGATTAAGACTTGAATTATCTAGTTACCAGCAGTCAGGGGTGGTTGGTTGCAGACCTGGATAACTATCACTTAAAGGAGTTACGTTGTAGTACTCAGTGTCACACGCAGAAGTCGATGTGGATAATTTCAAGAGGTGTTGTACTTCTTATACTTTTCCGGTGGGGTATAGAGTACTTATAGATTTAATCTTGCACCGTTCTTCAATCACAACAGTGCAAGCTTAAGTAACAAATTTGGGGGATTTCACTTCATTTTCAAGTTTGGTATATCGGGTTTATTTCACCAAGTGATCATAACAATAGCCAACATAATTCGAGGTTGGTAAAGTTAGCCAGAGAATTCAAAGGTTGAGATGTAATCAACAATTCTCACAGGATTCCAAGACAATGGTACTTCACAGTCTAAGCAAACTTCTCAAAGTTCTACAACGACATTCATATACAAGACCTTGATTATACCAAGTTTTCTTGATTCTTGCTTCATCTCCTCTACGGTTTCTGAAGACAAGAGGGTAATGCTTTGTTTGGATTTCAAGATTTGTGCTTAAGACAAGAACTTCTCGAGTATATGTGCGTACACAACAATGATGCTTCCGAGAGTTCGCAACCATCATGGGGGAAAATGTGTACATCCGGGACTTAGTTGACTTTGATGTTACCATGTCAACTTCCAGGGGGAAGTAGTGTATACTACTTTACCAAATATGGTTTATGAAGTATTCTGCATACGTGAGAAGAATTGTTGCTGATTTCTCGCATGCACCCCCGAACGAATATTCACCAAGCCCTAATGACAAGAAGCAGTGGTCGTTGGTGTGGTTTGACTTCTACAAATTTCCGCTGTGCACGTCAATGACAAGTAGAAGATTGTTCAAGCTACAACAAAGTTTCAGAATCTGCTTAAGATAGGGATGTTGGTTTGGGGGGAAGCTGATTCAGAAACTTCGCCAAAAAGGAGTCTATGAAGAAAGCTTTTCAAGACATGTTGCATGAATTGGGGGGAAGTTAATCCAGTTTATGCATACTACAATGGTTCCTGTACAAGTAAAGACAATGAAGATCCAAGCTAGAGTACAAGTTTTAAGACAAGGAGAACTCAGAAGACATCTTCAGCTTTGGAAGACTTTATTTTATTGTAGTTGTACTTGATAGAAACATTGTAAGTAATTCCGTATGTATCCACATATTGGGGGAAGATTGTTAACCTTAAAATATGGTGACAAACACGGAATTACATTAGTTTATTTATAGCGTGTCACATAGAGACTAATAATGACTAGTTACTATAGTTATGTGGCACTAGGACTATAAATACCCCCTCTATACTTCCATGGAGGGGTAAAGCTCACTTTTGTAAAAGTGTAAGTGTGTGTGTTTTCTCTATAACACATACACTCTTCCCATCTCTTTAACCTTTCAACTCTAATAAAATGTCTATTCATTTATTTCACTTTATCCAACCTCCAGATCAGTTTTAATCCCTGATATTATTTGTCATTTATATTCTACAAGTTCTGAATCTTGGACTTACAAGAGGCTTTGTGTTGCTTTCTCTTAAGGCAAGCAACACAAGTTTGGTTATTTTCAAAACGTTTTGTAGGTAAACCTCTCATAAGATTTTCTTTAACAAGTTTATTAATAGTTTTAAAATTTACATGACCTAGCCTCCTATACCATAGAATTGATTCATCAAGTGTGGCCTTTGCAACAAGACAAGTTAAACTCTCTTTAAGAACAATATTTTTCATATCAACACTGTACATATTGTTCTTTGTTCTTTCTAGGAACTTTAAGTAAAACCTGACTCTCATCAGCCAACTTAAAGTCAGGACACAGAACAAAACATCTAGTGTTAGTTAAAAGAACACTGTTCTTTTTGTCACACATCTGTGAAACACTAAAAAGGTTAAACTGTAACTCCTTGACAAAGTACACATCCTTAAAATCAAGCTTCCCAGTTTTAAGAGTTCCTTTACCAGTAATTTTCCCTCCTTTGGCTCCTCCCCCAAAGGTAACATATCCTCCATCAAATTCCTTGAAGTCTAAGAGATAGGACATGTTCCCTGTCATGTACCTTGAGCATCCAATGTCAACATAGCCTTGATCTTCTTTTTGTGGATGACCCTGCACATAAAAATAAGGAAATTAGTTTCCTTTGGGGACCCAAGCCATCACTGACTTGGATCTGCCTCGTGCATCAACATAATTATGTCTCTTCAAAGTAATTGATGCACTATTAAGTTTGTTTCCAAACCTTACATGCTGAGGCCTTAACAACATTAACCTGATTTTCCCTTACAGCATTAACTACTGCTGAATTTTGCCTAGCAGTATTAACTGCTTTTGGCCTAGCAGTATAAAAACTTCCCTTAGAAGTATTAACTTTTTGGCAAAATTTTTTGTTAGTTAATGATGTTTTTATTTGATAGGGCCTCTTTATAGTTGATTGTGCTAATTTAGAAAAACATGACATTGGTCTAGCACTATAAATTATAGTTTTGGGATGAGCAGTATTAACAAGCCTAGCAGTATTAAGTGGTCTTAGGCCAGTTTTCATTAAAACTGTTCTTCGAACTATATTCCTATGAGCACAAGGGTGAGCCTTTTTAGCAGAATAATTGTAATTCACCCTTGTATAATTAATCCCAGATACCATCCTTTCCTTTTGATGGTAATTGCAGTCAGCCTGCACATGGTCAAAACTTCCACAGACAAAACAAGCTTTATTGTACATCACAAAGTCACTTCCTAGCTGTTGGGATTTCTGATTATTCTAGTTTCTTTGATTTCCCCTAGGACTTTGAAACCTATACATTTCAGCATACTTAACTGGGTTTTCTTGTTGTTTAGGTCTAACAAATTCCATCTTAGTAACAGCTGGAAAAACAATTTTCTTCTCTAACTTATCATCTGACAACAACTCCTCAACCAATGGGGCATCAGGAGATTCCCTAACCTTATTAGAAATATCTTCACTAACACTCTTACTAGACTTAGGTCCATAGCCTTCAAACTTAGGTTGTTGGAACTCTTCTAGACCAGAGTAGGACAAATCAAGATTTGGGAGCAAAAATAACCCTGTAAGGGGAGGTGGAACAACATTATAGCTTACAAACCCTACACCCTTTCTACTTTTATCAGTTATCCGACTCCCTATTAATTTGTCTAGACTCTTAGAAGCATTATCAAAAA
>BQNB010028528.1:37754-56569 GCA_026074375.1 Tanacetum coccineum
AGGATCTTAAGATGATAAAGTTGTGTTGTGGTTTTGTCTTGATGTTACAAATTCGATTGAACAAATTCAGTAACAGATTTGGTAACAAATTCGGTAAAGCAAATTCGGTAATAAACACGGTATCAAACTCGGTAAATCAAATCTGGTAACAAAATCGGTAAGCCAAATCCGGTAATAAATTCGGTAAACCAAATCCGGTAACAAACTCGGTAGGATTTGTCGGACAAATTTCTCGAACAAGTCTTCAAAGCAAATTCGGTAAGTTACAAATCGAAATTATCTAACAAATTTGCCTATTACAAAATTCGATAATGCCTTTCCTAACACAAAACTCGATAGAACCGAGAGTTTGTATCTCTATTACAAGTTTTATGCTAATTACCGAGAATGAAATATCTATTAGCTAATTACCGAGAATGAGATATCTATTACAAATTATATGCTAATTACCGAGAATGAAATGAAATCCTAGAACACACTTTTCGATAAAACCGAAAAACGTGTGCACTATTACAATATCCGGACTAATCACAAATTCGGTAATACTGTTTTCCGATATACCCGTTTTTTCAAATTCGATAACCGATTTTAACACAAAAAAAACGAACCGAAAATCTTAAAAACAACAAAAATGAAAGATTAAAACCTCCTAAACTTTAAGCAAGATTAAACCTTGAGTAGTTAGGAAGATCAAAATCAACTTTTGATAGATTTATAGGGTTTTCGAACCGAAAATGAAAAAAAAATGTATATAAACCACATGACACAACTCGGTATCCCCTAAGCTCTTGATACCAAATGTCGGTTCCCTATAATATCATTTCACTTCCATACTAATAGGTATGAATCAATGATAAGAAACCATAAGAAAGAAGAAAGAAGAACTAAAGAATTCTAGAGAGAGAAACTAGAGAGAGAAAGTAAGAAGAAAATAAAGATGGTTGATTACCTTGCAAAGTTACGAATGAGACCAACTAACCAACACCCTCTCCAAGAGTGGAAAAGGGGTATTTATAGTTTCTTACTAACCTAGGGTGATGCCTAGGTGTAGCATTGTTAGGCTGGCTTGGGTTTTGGGCTTTAGCCCGCAACGTATACATTGTTAGATTAAATCACAAGCCCGACTCCCTTTCTAGCCAATTCCAACAACTACTACATAAAGACCGAGTTTCTTTGTTTGACTTAATATTTTGAGGCTAACAATAACCTATTTTAGTCGCCTAATACATTTGGCGCGAACACTAACCTAGAGTCGCGCCCGATAAAACAAATATGGACTGCATTACCTCTATAAGCAAACTGCATTAACTTCAAACAAACACGCACACATAACCTATTTTAGTCACCTAATACATTTGGCGCGAACACTAACCTAGAGTTGCGCCCGATAAAACAAATATGGACTGCATTACTTCTATAAACAAACTGCATTAACTTTAAACAAACACGCACACATACCTTATTTAAGTCGCCTAATACATTCGGCGCGAACACTAACCTAGAATTGCACCCGATAAAACAAATATGCAGTGCATTACCTCTATAAACAAACTGCATTAACATTAAACAAACACGCACACATACCCAATTTTAGTCGCCTAATACATTCTGCTCGAACACTAACCTAGACTCGCACCCGATAAAACAAATATAGACTGCATTACCTCTATAAGCAAACTGCATTAACTTCAAACAAACACGCACACATAACCTATTTTAGTCGCCTAATACATTTGGCGCGAACACTAACCTAGAGTCGCGCCCGATAAAACAAATATGGACTGCATTACCTTTATAAGCAAACTGCATTAACTTTAAACAAACACGCACACATACCCTATTTTAGTCGCCTAATACATTCGGCGCGAACACTAACCTAGAATTGCACCCGATAAAACAAATATGCAGTGCATTACCTCTATAAACAAACTGCATTAACATTAAACAAACACGCACACATACCCAATTTTAGTCGCCTAATACATTCTGCTCGAACACTAACCTAGACTCGCACCCGATAAAACAAATATAGACTGCATTACCTCTATAAGCAAACTGCATTAACTTCAAACAAACACGCACACATAACCTATTTTAGTCGCCTAATACATTTGGCGCGAACACTAACCTAGAGTCGCGCCCGATAAAACAAATATGGACTGCATTACCTTTATAAGCAAACTGCATTAACTTTAAACAAACACGCACACATACCCTATTTTAGTCGCCTAATACATTCGGCGCGAACACTAACCTAGAGTCGCACCCGATAAAACAAATATGGACTGCATTACCTTTATAAGCAAACTGCATTAACTTTAAACAAACACGCACACATAACCTATTTTAGTCGCCTAATACATTTGGCGTGAACACTAACCTAGAGTCGCGCCCGATAAAACAAATATGGACTGCATTACCTTTATAAAACTATGCTCGTACCCTAAACTAGACTTAAAAACACACAAACATAAAAACTTTACAACACCTAAAAACATTAAAATTCATTATTAATCATTTAAAAACGGTAGGATTTGAATTCTAGCCATTTTTTTTGTTTTTTGCTCCATCTTAACCCACTTTGTACCCTATAAAAACCTTATACTTCCACCGGGTACTAATTTTCTTTAATGATCAAACCGGGAGAGAATTTACACATAAAAGTGCTTGGCTTTTTTTGAGAGATAAATACAAATGGCAATATCCTGAGTGTACGCAAGTAAGAAAAACCCAAGGACGGGTAACCAGAAATTGTGGTGTTACCTAGGAAGCATGTTTTTGGTGTTATTTGGTGTTTTGGTGTATTGAGAAAAAGTGACGATGTGACATCACTTTTTCCACGGTTTGAGCACGACGACACGAGAATATACCTCGTATTCTTACTATATAAAGTACATATAAAGCAGTAAGTTATAATTGATTTAATTTTTTAGAATACGTTTGCATTTTTTTTTTGTATTCATAGTAGTAATTATAATAAACTCCTATGTTATTAACTTATAATTATAGAAATCAAATGAATAAGAATCATTACCTAACTAAACATCAAAACCTATTAAGAAAAATAATTTTCGCGACATTAGAAAGAGTTTTTAAATAAAAACACATCAATTACAAGAGTGATACACAAAGTCACTTAAAGAAACAAAAAAAGAAACGTATACCAAATCAAATTCATTTGCTCATAGATAAGCTCAAATATTATGAAATTTAAATAAACAAGGTCCTACCTAGGGGTGGCAATTTTTGACCCGACACGAAACCCGTTCTGAAACCGACACGAAAATTAACAGGTTTGGGTTGAGTCTAAATAGATTCGGTCGTATTTAGGGAGTCAACCCTATCTCACCCACATTAAACAGTGTCCAGAGTTCGGGTGGAA
Source organism: Tanacetum coccineum (assembly GCA_026074375.1). Classification (NCBI taxonomy): domain Eukaryota; kingdom Viridiplantae; phylum Streptophyta; class Magnoliopsida; order Asterales; family Asteraceae; genus Tanacetum; species Tanacetum coccineum. The sequence continues at coordinate 41,137 of BQNB010028528.1, forward strand.
TAAATTAATCGGTCACCCGCCAACCCGTTTTAATATTTTTCTTATATTTAAAAATTAATAATATTCTTTTATTATACGGGTTAAATAGTAAAACGGAGTTCACCCCAACCCACATACCTATTTAACTTGTTTAACCCGTGTAATGTGTCAACTTTTGTATATAAAAATGGTTAAATGGGTCAACCCGAAACCCGTTTAACCTATTCAACCCGTGTAACCTATTTAACCCGTCAACCCAAATATATGAAACGGGGTTATACATGCGGCAGGAGCACGGGTTATGTTTAAACATGGGGAGGGGTATGGTTTGCGACATAACTGACCCGATTATTTAAATGGGTCAGGTTCGGGTTGGAGTATTCTGACCTGCCAACCTGTTAACCCGAACCTGCCAACCCGAACTCGACCCGAATTGCCACCCCTAGTCCTACCACTAGTAACACATCCCATAATAAATTATACATAGCCAACAAAGTCCAACCACTCATATTCCTGACCAGATTCACATGTTTTCTACTTTTCTTTTATACTGATTATGGTTTTTGGGTTCAATCACATTAGCATCTTCTTCTCCATAAATAACCTGACAATCTTTTCTGATAATAAGTGCACCCAACAAATAAATCAAAAGAACCACAAACAACAAGGCAAAAAAAATGTAGCAACATCAACGCAAATCAAGCGTGACGAAGTAGAACAGCAATAAGTCATAAAGAAAAGAGGCATTTAAGATAACCCACGCACTAACCTCATTACTCAGTTAGATCTTCAACACACAATCCTGCCGCAGTCTGACCAAGAAGAAAAAATCAAAAAACTCTGACCGCGTCTGACTCGGTGATAGTTCAGTGGTTCAAATGTATTTTGTAAAAACAAACACCACCTTAGTAGATTTGAAGGAGTAGGTGTGTTTGTGAAAGATACGTCTTTTAATACAAAAACTTAACACCTACTCGTTTACAAGAGTTCTATTTATACTACTTAGGTAGGGTCGCACCGACCTGTTTGTTTCGGCTTATGAAACCTAAGCCCATTTGGGGTTATATTTCATAAGCTCAATTTTCTGGCTTATTTTGAGACTTAGTGGCTTATATAAATTTATTCTATCATAATAAACTTATATAAGCCCTCAAGTCTCAAAATAAAAGCCCATATCAAATTTTCTTTCGGCTTATATTTCATAAACCGTAATTTTCTAGCTTATTTTAAAACTTGTGGGCTTATATAAGTTTATCGTATCATAATAAACTTATATAAACCTACAAATCTCAAAATAAGCCGAAAAGTTAAGGCTTATGAAATATAAGCCCAAATGAGCTTATGTTTCATAAGCCAAAACAAACACCCCCTAAGTAAAAATGATTTAAAGATATATATGTCAATACACATTACTTTTAAGAGTGCAAATCATTTAGGGTCCGTTTGGTTTGTAAGTAGGTTTAAATTTAGATTTAGATTTGAATTTGAATTTGAATTTGATATAGGTTTTTAGTAAATGAAGAGAGAGAAAAAAATAATATTATTTAAAATATAAAGGTATTTTAGAAATTAATTATTGCATACAATATAATTTTTTTTAATAAAAACTAGAAATGAAACAATAACTTATGGCTGAGAATTTTGTAAATAATTTTTTTTATAGGAATACTCTAAAGTCACTAAGGGGGGTGGGAATGAGAATATGGGGATCAAGTCTTGATGTGACATCAATTTGAAGATACCAAACACATGATTTGGAATACCTTTGAGTCTAAACCCATGAAAACCCATCAACCAAACGGGCCCTTATTGGAGTGTGCAAATCACCTTCTATTTTCTTTATCTTGTGAAATCACAAGGATGTGTTAGTTGCACTTCACGATAAGTTTGTGTCTAGCTATATTAGTATATTAGTATATTACTATTACTAGATATCCTATTTTTGATAAAAAAACGACGTAGTTTTACAATGTCCAAATTCACTGGCCCGCCAACGGCCCAGATTAGAAGGAAATAAGAAAAGTCTCCGGCAAGTAAAAAAAAGAAAATTTATAAAATATACCCTCTACTTTCATCTATTTACGACTTTTTTATATAATAAACTTTATTTATCAAATATGTAAGGAATTTTTTTTTACAAAACGTACCCTCAACTTTTAACTATTTACGAGTTTCTTATATAATAAACTTTATTTCTCAAATATATAACACATATCTTCCGATGTATTCAGATCAAAAAACACCCGCGTAAAGATCTTCGAATTGCGAACAAAACGAGCTCAATATTGCAATGCTTCTGACATACGTACGATTTTATAAAAAATGTTGAAGTTTAATCTATATATATTTAAAAAAAAATTCAAAACACCACCATAAACTACCTAATAACTTTAAAATAAACGACAAGGGTTAAGAACGTACAATTCTGTTAAAGTTTAAATTATATAAATAACCTATACTTTTTTTGCAATTTACGACTGTATTAGAAACAGATTTCGCATTCATATTTATATTTATATACATATAAAAGGCGTTCGCTCTATAAATAATGTATACTTTCGCCCCAACGATAAATACTCATTCAAATTCCGTGATTGTTAAAAAAAATGCTCAGTGAAATAAAATACATGTGTTGCATACAAGTCAGCTCCGCCGCAACGTGCAGACATATTCTCACTTAATATTCATTCGAAATCGATTTGAAAAAAAATTATGCCCCGCGGCAACGAGCGAGGCATCTTGCTTGTTCGTGTCATATGTAATCGTGTACTCGATTCTTATGTTTCAACTTTTGTAGTGTGCATTAGTATGGACCAATAATTCAAACAAGCCACATGGGCTCTAATTTTATATAATGTAAAGTGTCTTTGCATGTGTAAATTATCAAACTCTATTTCGACATTCCATATCGCTGGTGTTACATTTTCTTCATACTGAAAAATTACAAAAATTTGTGTTCAAAGGAGAATCAACAATCTTATGTGTTTGCTTTCTTCAGAGGAGCAAGCAAGATTCTATAGATGTATTAAAAAGTTACAAAACGACCATAGAAAAAATCATTGATGAAAATTCTGAATACAAGCCATTATATTCCTTTTAATATTATTCGGATCCTAGATGAAAATCTCTTATACAACAAGTGATTTGTTGGTGGTTTTGGCGTGACCCAGATCAGGGTTAAGATAATCAATGCCTAGCTACGCACCAAAATTGGCTACCAGATATCACTTGGAATCTTGTAATCACTTTTCAAAGTAAACTATTCGATCCTAATGCCTGGGTATCATGAATATCTACTTGGATATGACCAAATGTGTGTTCTTGTTTGAGGCACCAATCAAGAACCCTAGCGCATCCAAGTGTTTATGTTTATGTGTATGTTTTCACGCAATTATTATTCTCTCTTTTCACAAGTAGAATGTGACCTCCTATTTATAGGAGAGTACTCAAGTCCTTGGTCAAAGAATTATGAGAGATTATAGGAGATATAATCTCTTCCATAATTAGAATCCTTGATTTCAGAAATTAGTGGCTACACCACCCATTAGTGGGGGCAATTAAATATGATTGTAACTCTCTATAAGAAATGGTCAAATCAGTTACACGTCATCGAATTCTATCCAAAAAGATTCCCATTCAGTGTCATGAGATATCAGCTAGCCCGCTAAGAAGCATACCCGCTGATAGTTCAATACTAAAACAATTCTCTGATGAGTTAACCCGCTGAGGATACTTCCTCTAATGGATTACTCTCTGATGGTATCCTTCAGCTTACTCACTCAGTGAGTTACAAAGCTGAAGCCATCAACCCTCTGATGAATATTACCAGCGACCACTAATGAATACCATTTAGTGAGTGAACTCACTAAACTTCATCAGAGACCTCTGAACTTCATTAGAAACATGAATTCCCTTTTAACCACTATCAGAGTCAGTGTGTTCAGTGACCTCTGAGTGTACACTCTGTACCTCCACCCCAGATACCGGTATGAACAGATCCCTACAATTGAACTAAATTTCCAACAATCCTCCCCAATTTAGTACAATTCCTTTGCATGAAAAATAAACATAAAACAAACAAGTACATAAATAAAAATATCCAGAGGATTGAATTTCCATCTTAGTAAATACACGTTCAAATATTCGAGAGTCAGGGTGTTCTAAGAATTGAACCCTTCAACCCATTTGAGTACCTAAAGGTAAATAAACACAAATTTTCAAACACTTAAATGCTCCTGACATTATTACATAGCCATGCGTTCATATCCAATTCATAAATGTTATAAGACCCAAAGTCCATGATCCCTAAAGCGGTAAAACCTCAACATTTACATAGGTGGTTCCTCTTTATTCATGCTCCTACTAAGTATTTTTTCAAAGAAATTAACCATTAAGAAGTTAGAACATTCATCCTCCTTACAGCAGGTTCCAAGCACATCCTTGGGATGATTTGTAAAACATGTGCTTCAGTCCTCTAAATGTTTAGCTTTCCTTATTGAACTTAGCTACCAAGTTTCCTTAGCAGGGAGTTAGGTGTCCTATCATTCAACGACTTAGTTAGACTTTAATCATATCCCTTCAACAGACTTTATAACCAAGTCTCTAGCCAGACCCCTCGTCAAGTGATCAACTAGGTTTTGTTGAGATCTCACAAACTCTATAGATATGACCCCATTCGTGATTAGTTCATGAATCATGCTATGCCTGACTCCCAGATGTCTGGACTTTCCATTGTACATATGGCTATAAGCCTTTGCCAATGTAGCAGCACTATCACAACGGACAAAAATAGGTGCTATAGGTTTGACCCACAAAGGAATCTCAAGGAGCAAGTTTTTCAACCATTCACCTTCCTTACCAGTAGCTGCCAGAGCCATAAATTTAGATTCCGTTGTAGAACCACTGATGGAAGCCTAAGAAATTACACCACCACCAAGCAAGAATACCCAGCCACTAGTAGCGAATTGTCTTCAGTGTTACTGATCCAGCTTGCATCAGTGTAACCTTCTAACACTGAAGGATAACTAATATACATCAATATATAGTCCATGGTTTTCTTCAAGTACTTCAGTACCCTCTGAATTGCTTGCCAGTGCTGAGTACCAGGGTTACTAGTATACCTGCTTAGTTTTCTCACAGCAAATGCAATATCAGATCTAGTACAAGTCATGGCATACATTAAGCAGTCAATCCCTCTGAAATACTCAAGTTGAGATACAACTTGACCTTTATTGGGCATCAGCTTCTCACAAGTATCCAGAGGTGTACTAACTGGAGCAAACAGAATAATTAAATTTCTTCAGAACCTTCTCAATATAATAAGACTGAGAAATTGCTATCCTATTACTCTCATGTTTAATCCTTATACCAGGGATAATATCTGCCTCCTCCATGTCCTTCATAGAGAACCTTGATGACAAAAATTCCTTAGTCAGATTCACCTAAACTTGGTCAGTGCCAAAGATCAGCATGTCATCAACATATAGGCAAATGATAACTCCTTTACCAGATGCATCAAATTTTCTATACACACATTTGTCAGCTTGATTAAGTAAATAACCATTAGACAAAACCACTTCATTAAACTTTTGATGCCATTGCTTAGGTGCCTAAGTCCATATAGAAACTTGATCAGTTTACACAGCTTGTTTTCATTGCCAGGCATGATGAAGCCCAGAGGTTGGTTCATATAGACCTCCTCTTCCAGTTCCTCATTTAAGAATGCCGTCTTTACATCCATCTGATGAATAATCAGATTGTGAATTGATGCCATAACAATCATTAGTCTTATGGTACTGATGTGTGCCACTGGGGCATAAGTGTCAAAGTAGTCTATTTTTGACTTTTGTTTGAAGCCAGGAATGACCAGCCTTGCCTTGAACTTTTTAACAGTTCCATCTACCTTCATCTTTCTTTTGAAGATCCATTTGCAACCCAGAGGTCTGCAACCTGGAGGTAGATTAGTCAACACCCAAGTGTTATTGCCCATGATAGAATCCATCTCATCGTTAATTGCTTCTTTCTAGAAAGAAACATCCTGGAACTTCATTGCTTCATCAAATGTTTTGGGGTCATCCTCAACATTAAAGCAATAGGAGTGTTGGTCAGAGACCTCATCTCTTGATCCTTCAATTAAGTATAATTGAAATTCAGGCCCAAAATCCTTTGGAATCCTATGCCTTTTGCCTTTTCTAAGCTCAGGCTCAAATTGTTGAACAATCTCATTAGTAACCTTTTTAAGGACCACTGAACCACTAGAGTCTTCAGTTCCTTTTACCAGGGACCTCTGACTTGGTCTAGGGACAGATGAGAACCTATGCTCATCAAAGATAGCATCTCTTGATTCAATGATAGAGTTAATAGCAACAGAATCATTAGGTTCAATAACATAGAACCTGAAAGCCTTGGAATGCTCAGCATATCCTACAAAGATGCATTCAATGCCTCTTTCACCCAAAGTTTTCAGCTTTGGATCAGGAAGTCTTACAACTGCCCTACAACCCTAAACTCTAAGATAATTCAGGTTTGGTTTCTTTTTAGTCCAAAGTTCATATGGTGTAGCCCTGTTTCTTTTGTTGGGAACCATATTTAATAAATAACAAGATGTTAACATAGCTTCACTCTAGAACCCTTAACTCAGACCTGAATAGGACAACACAGAATTAACCATTTTTTCAGCAATTTCTTTTTCCTTTCAGATATATACCATTTTGTTGTGGAGTATAGGGGGCAGTCGTTTTATGGTTAATACCAACAGACTGAAAATACAGAGTATCCATATACTCACCTCCCCTATTAGTCCTGAATCTTTTAATCAGAGACCCTTGTTGTAATTCAACTTCAGTTTTGAATACTTTTAATTTATCTAATGCTTCATCCTTTAAATGTAATAAACAAACATAGCAACACCTAGAGGTATCATCAATAAATGTCACAAAGTACTTTTTATTCCCAAATGAAGGAGTAGCATGCAGATCACACAGATAATTATGAATCAATTCCAAAACATCAGTTTCATGTTTTACACTCTGAAATAGTTTCTTAGTTATTTTATTCAGTATGCAAGTCTGACACTTTTCAATCTCCATGTCAATAACAGGGATTAAACCATCCTTTGACATATCTTGCATCTTCTTAAAGTAGACATGGCCCAGTCTAGCATGCCATAAGATTGAATCATTCAGTTTAGTGGTTGACATAAAGGCTGAACCGATATTATCAGAGACAATATTAAGCCTAAACATATGATTACTCAGATAACCAAAACCAATAAACACATCATATTTAGATAAAACAAATTTATTAGATTCAGTCACTTGCTTGTAACAACAATTGTTCAAAACACTACTAGAAACTAAATTCTTCCTTATATTAGGAACATGTAAAACATTCAACAAAGAATTTTTTTTTCTAGAACTAAACCTAAGATCTACACAACCACGTCTATGCACAAAGTCTGTTGACTCATTTCCTATGTGAAGAATAGATCCATCATTTAGTGACTCAAAAGTCTTGAACCAACATCTATCTTTACACACATGTATAGTTGCTCTAGAGTCAACCCACCACGCAACATCATCATCCTGCACAAAGAAGGCCTCAGATACATAGGTAACACAAAGAAGGATTCAGATACATATGTAACATAATAAATCTGATGGAATTTATTAAACATACTATAACCTTTCAGAGGGTTAGAATAACCATCCTCAGATCCCTTTGTGCTAGACCCATTGGCTCTCTTGCCAATATTACCAGCTTTGCAATCCTTTTTCAAGTGTCAAGGTTTCCCACACTTTAAACACGTTACTTTTGGTTTCTTGTTAGGATTAGCTCTGGTATCATGATTTTTACGTTTACCCTTGTTGTCATTGTACTTAGAGGAGTTGTTATGCTCTACCATATTGAAAACTGAAGGACCAGCAACATTGTTGCCCTTTGGCTTGTCATTATCCTGAGCTCTAAGGGATTCCTCAATACGTAGATGACTGCCCAACTCAATCAAAGTTAATTCCACCTTCAAATGTTTTAAGGTATGCTTGAAATCATTCCATGAAAGGGGAAGTTTATCAATGATACATGAAACCTAAATAGATTCATTCATGTTCATTTTGTGTTGTGCAAACTTTAGTATACCAAGAAGTTTATTGTATTGTTCCAAGACTGGTCTTAAATCAATCATATTATAATTTATGAAATTACTAACAAGGAACTTCTTACTTGAGGCATCCTTAGCCATATATTTGGCTTCCAAGGTATCCCATAGTTCTTTAGAAGTTCCAACATTTTGGTAAACATCAAACAAGGAATCAGACATACCATTGAGGATCAAACCTCTGCAGACATAGTCATCATTGTCCCATTTGGCCCTCTTCCTGACTTGATCCACAATTGGATTCTCACCTCCATCTTTAGGCATTAGAGCAGTCAGCATATACACCAGACTCATGCTAGAAAGAAAGAAGTGCATCTTCTTTTTCCATCTTCTAAAATCTACCCCTTCAAACTTTTCCAGTTTGGCAAAGTTTGATGCCATATGTTTCATTGCAGCAACCATTGATTATCAAAAAATAGTTTACTTTAAATGTTGGTGGTTTTGGTGTAGCCCAGATCAGGGTAAAGATAATCAATGCCTAGCTACGTACCAAGATTGGCTACCGGACATCACTTGGAATCGTGTAATCACTTTCCAAAGTAAACTATTCGACCCTAATGCTTGGTTATCACGAATATCTACTTGGGATAAGACCAAATATGTTGGGAATTAAGGGCTTTTACAAGTTCATACTGCTAAAAGGACTTAGTACTGCTACTTGAAGATTTGTGCTGCTAGTGAAGATTGAAGAATATAAACTAAGTCATTAGTACTGTTGGTTGTAATCTTAGTATTGTTAGTTATAGTTAGTACTGCCAGTACTAAAAGGTAGTTCATTAGTACTGTTAGTTAGTTTATTAGTACTGTTAATGTATTATGTTAGTACTGCTTATGAGATATGCATGACATATATTAGGAATAGATATGCATGATCTCCTAACGCGTTTTGTAAGCCTATTAGGGTTTTCCTTGGTGTATAAAAGGAACCCTATGACATAGTTAGAGATATACACATCCAAGATAGAATAGTCATAGCTATTAGGCAAAACATATAGTTGTTTTGTGAATTATTCAATATATTGTGAGTTGAGAGAAAGAACTTGTGTTACTGTTATATTGCTTTATTATTCTTCTGGTATATAAAGATTAGATTCCGCATAGTCTTTATATATTAAACAAGGTTTCTATCATAGTTGTTTTAGATCTATCTAAGATAACTAAAGCTTTAACAAGCTAATCAAAGATCTGTTCAATTGGGATCTACAAGTGGTATCAGAGCCTGTGTTCTGAAACCTTTAACAAGAAGTAACAATCAAGAAGTACTCCTTATTCACTTAAAGAGATGGATCTTGAATCTACCCAAAATAATGTTGTTGCTAAGTTGGCCATTCTGAAATAGGGTGTCTATATGTGGAAGCTTAGGATAGAACAATATATTTAACTTTAAGACTATGCTTTGTGGGAGGTTATTAAGAATGGCAATTCCTTCAAACCACAAACCTAAGTAACAACAAATACATATGGTAAGATCCAAAAAAGGAATGATGTAAAAGCTAGAAGCATCTTGCTTATGGCTCTTTCGAATGAGCATTAGCTAACATTCAATCAAAACAAGGATGCCAAGACCTTGTTTGAAGCCATACAGTCAAGATTTGGTGGCAATGATGCCACTAAGAAGACTCAAAAGACACTATTGAAGCAGACTTATGAGAACTTCAATGCTTCAAGTTCAGAGTCACTTGACTTAATTTTCAACAGGCTTCAGCAGATTGTTAGCCAATTTTCTATCTTGGGTGAAAACATCTCTCAAGAAGATCTTAATCTTAAATTCTTGAGAAGTTTTCCTACTGAATGGAACACTTATGTGGTAGTCTGGAGAAACAAACCAGATCTTGAAACAATGAGCATTGATGACTTGTACAACAATTTTAAGATTGTTGAATAAGAGGTGAAGAGATCTGTTGATCCCAATCCTAGATCGATTCTTTTTCTTGTAAAGAGTATGTTATCCTGGATAACTCCAAAATAACAATTATAGAGACTTTGAATGTATATTAAAGTGTATGCGGAATCTACACTTTGATACTCTAGAAGTAAGATTAATGTAACAGTGAACAATGATGCAGTAGAATGAACAAAGTATATAACCAAAAAGCTTCAATATTACTAAGATGAATAATATGAGTACTCTGACTAGTACTAGGGTTTACAACCTTGAAGCTATGAATTCGTTCTCAAAAGTATATGTAAGTGATATCTAAAACCTTAACCTAGGATCTCTTTTTATACACCACAAAGAGTCCTTTACAAGATAACTACTATGGAAAACTAGAAGGGGGGGGGTGAATAGTTTTCTAAATTTTTAGCCTATAAATTTTTTATAAAATGCTTTGTTTGAAATGTTTTTGTGAAGTTTTCTAGATGTTGGTATTTGATAGATAAGAAGTAAGAAATGTAAAAGAAAAGAGAAAGAGAAAGATATCACCGGGACACAAGTATTTATAGTTGTTCGGCTACAAGGACACCTTCCTTGCCCTACTCTACTCCACGAGTCACCTACTTAAGAGTTTGTTAAACACTAGTCACCGACCTCCTTTCACTTGGCGGAGAAGCCTTCACAACGATAGTACACTTCTATAGATTACAAAGATGATTACCGAAATTTCTCACACACGAGAATCGATAATAACACAACTATACTTGATATACAACAAACACTACTACAATAAATCACAGGAGTTTGATCTCTTAGATGCGGTCAGAAGAGTCAAGATCAAGGCACTTTTGAGGCGTGCTTGAAACTTTTGCGTATTTAGCAATTTCTTTCTTGAAGAGACATACCTACACAAGATTTAGTAGAAGATGCTAGAAAAGAAAAAGATCAGTTGATTAGAGAAAAGACTGTATGAGAAAGGTGTGTCAAAACATGAGAAATGGCTTGGTATTTATAGCCAACAATTTTACTGTAGGCCGGTTCTGCCGGTGCTGTTTACAAATGGCACCAGTTTGCAAATCTAAGGGCACCGGCAAAAAGTAACAAAATCCGAATTTTGATTTGCAAAATCTTGAAAGTTCTTATGTAATCTTATAAGATTTTCCTTGGATTTGCTGCATTTGAATATATACAAAATGAAATAATTAAATTAAAAGGTGTAACTTTATTTTGTGTAAAGTTAGGGTTTTAAAAGATTTGTATACTTTTTCAAGTTACATGTTTTTCTAAAAAGATGGAAGATAGTAAAGAGATCATGTTTTGAGATGATAAGAGGTTTGAGAAGAATGGTTAAGAATAATGAATATGTTTTGTCATCAATAAAACCTTGGTTTAAGTTGATTCTAAAAAACGTTTTGTTTTAACCGGTTTATTTGTATTAACAGTCTCCCCCTTTTTGTTGATGACAAAACATATTAGGTTAAATGAATGACTAGATTTGTATCTAGATTTGGCACTTTCTTTCTCCCCTTTTTTGTCGAAACAAAAATGGAGTATAAATGTGTGAAAAATGTAGAGATTTTATCAAGATGGAAAGCTCCCCCTTGATGAGTGCTACAAAACAAATATGTTAGAAAAAATTAAATATGCCCCCTTGCTTTGTGAATACCTGCAAAGAAAAGTTAGAGGTCTAAAAAGTAGAGAAGCCTATTGTAGAACCGGGTAGCCGATGCTGTTTAATGAAGGGCACTGGATAGTTATACATGGGCATCGGCTAACTTAAAAAGTAAAAAATCACGAATTTTACACATAATATTTGAAGAAAATAACAAATGACTAAACACAAATGCATTTTTATTTAGGTACGATGGAAACATAAAGATGATACAACAACATAAGATGAGATTCCTAATTAGTCTACTTTGTTTTATTCTTACTACTTAAGTCCCATTTTTTAGATGTTGTGAGTTATCACATTTAGGCGGTCGAGAATGTGATTGAGAATGAATCTCATTTCTCCTTGGAGGTTGTCGATTAAGACTTGAGTTCTTTGGCAATGTTCACAATACATTTCATGGGTGAGCAATGAAAAAGGGTTGTTAGGTCCCAACGACGGAAGAGGAGGGAATAGAGGTGGTGGAGGAGGCAAGCATTTAGGAGGGAAATGAGGAGGCATTGGTTTTAGTTCTAGAGTTGGCGAAGGAAAGGAGGAATCCATGGGAGGAATGGGAGGTGGCTCATTCACCATACGCTCAATGGTTGCAAAGGATGGTCTAGGAGGTGAAGGATTAGTTGTTGATGGTGGAAGGTCACCTAGTACATCAAGTAAGGATGGAGATGATGGTGGAGTAGCAAACAAGAGTTCTATGGGATCAAGGTTTATAGCTACCGATGAGGTAAGCTTGGATGGTTGAGTAGGAGCGGGTGGTGGCGTTGTCAAAGGAGGAGGAGTTGTTTTAGGAGTAAGCAAGCAATTTTCATTTGTGTTAGTTTTTATTGGAAATAGTGGTGGAGAGATTATTGGAGAAGTTGGTGGAGCTCTCGATGAGTAGTCCGATGGTGGAGAGAATGGTTGATATGGAGGAGATGCGGTTCTTGGATTGCTAAAGCAACATGGTCTAACACTTATTCTTGCGGTTCGTTTTAGATTAGTTTTATTTTCTTTAGGCATTTGTGAAGAAAAGTGTATGGATGAAGAAGAAGAGCAAAATGATGTGCTATTTATAGAAGAGAATTAAGTTAGACATAAATGTTTTGCTTCCCAATTTGGTTAAAATCTAATGATGAGATTTTGGTATAGGTCAACTACTACTTCTTAGAACCTAAGTGATGTGACAAGGAAGAAAAGGTTTGATTTAAATTTGAAAAATTCGTATAATAGTTCCTGAGATCAGACCTGCCGGTTTTGCCGGTGCTATTTGAGGAATGGCACCGGTTTGAAAGGTGAATGGCACCGGCAAGAGGGCAGACAGGATATTTGTAGAGGTTTTTTTGAGAGAAAAAAAATTGATATGTTGGAGGTGCAGTTTTTCTTGACTTGATGAGAAAATTGTTTTATTTTGATAGAAAAACTCTAAGCCTCCTTTTAATGTAGCTATAATAAACGTGTTTGAAATGACATATTGGCCATGTGTTTCTATGAATACGTTCATTAGACAAGTCATAAAAAAATGTTTTTATTTGTATTAGCAATGTAAGAGACGAGAAATTTTTTTGATACAAATGAGGAAGGATTTAAGAGGAGTGTTTTAAGAGGTTGGTTCCATTAATCCAAGACCTAGACGAAGAAGATTAAAGGGTTCTCTTTTGAGGGGTTTGGTTAGAATGTCGGGAATATTGTCTTTGGACGCAACCTTTTCGATGAAGATATTACCTTTTTGAACATTATCTCGGAGAAAGTGGTGACGGATTTCTATATGTTTAGTGCGAGAGTGAAGAACGAGATTTTTGCTTAAGTCTATGGCTCCTTTATTGTCACAAAGGACAGGTACATCATTTAACTTAACTTCATAATCTACTAGTGCTTGTTTCATCCATAAGGCTTGTTGACAAGCTTTTCTGGCGGACACGTATTCGGCTTTGGTGGTTGAGACAGCTAAGGCGGTTTGTTTCTAGTACATCCATGAGGTGAGACAACAACCTACGAAAGTACATACACCACTAGTGCTTTTTCGGTCGACATAGTCTCTCGCGTGGTCGAAATTGGCATAGACAATGGTCTCAAGACCGGTTCCTTTAGGATACCATAAGCCTAGATGGGAAGTACCTTTAATGTAACAGAAGATTCATTTTACGGCTTCTAGGTGAGAGGTTTTAGGAGCTTCTTGAAAATGAGCGCAAAGACATACACTAAACATGATATCTGGGCGACTGGCGGTTAGATAGAGTAAACTACCAATCATACCACGATATTTAGTGTCATCGATGGGTTCGCCTTCTTCATTACGAGTGAGTTTGGTTTTAGAGGACATAGGAGTTTTGATTGGTTTGGCGGTTTCTAGACTGAATTTCTTTAACCTTTCTTTCACATATTTAGATTGGCTGAAGAAGATTCCATCTTCGAATTGTTTGATTTTCAAACCAAGGAAGAAATTCAATTCACCCATCATGCTCATTTCAAACTCATCGTGCATGATTTTGGAAAAATCATCGCATAGGTCTTGACAAGTTGATCCAAAGATGATGTCATCCACATAGATTTGGACAATGATGATATGTGAATCCTTTTTCTTAGTAAATAAGGTGTTATCTACTAGGCCCATGGTGTACTTATGATCAAGAAGAAAGGCTTTGAGATGATCATACCAAGCTTTGGGTGCTTGTTTGAGACCGTAGAGGGCCTTTTTGAGTTTAAACACATGATTAGATTTTTCAAAATCTATAAAACCGGGAGGTTGGGCTACATACACTTCTTCGTTTATAAAGCCATTTAGGAAAGCACTTTTGACATCCATTTGAAAGAGCTTAAAGTCATGAGCACATGCATATGCAAGAAGGATTCTTATAGATTCTAATCTTGCCACAAGGGCATAGGTTTCATCGAAGTCTATTCATTCTTGTTGATTGTATCTTTGTGCTACAAGTCTTGCTTTATTTCTAGACACGACACCATTTTCATCAAGTTTGTTTTTGAAGACCCATTTTTTACCTCTGACAGTTTGGTTTTTAGGAGGAGTAATAAGACACCATACATCATTGGATTTAAATTGATTAAGTTCTTCTTGCATAGCCATAGTCTAACTTTCGTCTTGTATGGCTTCTTTAATGTTCTTGGGTTCTACGGAGGAGACAAAACAAAAGAAGTTGCTTTGATTTTGAACTTGAGATCTTAAAGTCCTTTGATTTAGGTTTCCTATGACGGTTTCTAATGGATGGTCTTTAGATTCTTTGATATTTGAGATTTGTTTATTTAATGGTTCATTTTCCTTGACTTCTAAGTCTTTATTTTGGTTTTCTATGATGTCAACTTCTAGTAAGTCATCATCTATTAAAGGAGGTGAACTAGGAGGAGGAGTTTCATCGAACTTCACATTGAGAGATTCTTCGACTTTCATGGTTTATTTATTTAAAACTACATACACTTTACTATTAGGTGAATATCCTAAGAAAATACCTTCAGTTGATTTAGGGTCGAATTTGGTAAGGTAGTCTTTGGTGTTTAGAATAAAACATTTACTACCAAAAACTTTGAAGTATTCTAAGTTGGGTTTTCTACCTTTAAAAAGCTCATAAGGAGTTTTTTTGAGGAAAGGTCTAATAAGAATCCTATTTAGAATGTAGGTGGAGGTGTCTATGGCATTGCACCAAAACTTTTGAGGGATAGATTGTTCATTAAGCAATGTTCTACTCATTTCTTGTAAGGTTCTATTCTTACGTTCTACTACCCCATTTGATTGTGGAGTACGTGGAGCCGAAAAGTTATGAGT